>JAJIBD010025632.1:0-130967 GCA_021461705.1 Cryptotis parvus
CCACACTCTGCAGCTCGTAAGATCTCCCCCCAGCATATTAATCCAGTCTCTAGCCCACAGATTAATCCAGTCTCCAGCCCAGCTTCTTCAGAAACCCAGCCTACAAGGACCCGCCCTGCAGAGACCCACCCTTCAGAGGAGAGTATTTCAAGCCCAGGAATGCTTGAGCCTAAGACACAGGTACACCCGGCAGAGCAGAAACCAGCTTTCCCGTATGCGGCGTGGCGCACAGCGGCCGCGCAATTTACCTCCAAATTACCACAAATATTCTACCCACACCTCTGAGAGAGCCCCACAAAGTAATGAGAATATAGTGCCCGCATGGCAGAGCCTGGCAAGCTGTCCGATGCGTGTTCGATATGCCAAATCCAGTAACAAAAATGTTTATTTTCCTGACCCTGAAAGAGCCCTTAATACGGCAGCAGTAAGAAAGGCAAACAAGCAGTGCCTGATAAAATTTCACAGCTGTCCTAGGCTGCCAAAACGAAGAAGGACTAAAATGACTGTCTGTACTTTCAATGCACGTACACTGGCATCGGAAGCATATATTGAGGATCTGATGCTGCAAGCAAGAAAAGATCAAGTACGACATCATTGGTCTGACTGAGACGAGGAGGCGCCAGTCGCATCATGCTGTATTTGACACCGGAGAAGAATTGTTCCTTGGAACATGTGATGAAAGAGGTGTCAGTGGTGTTGTGTGTCCTTGTCAACACGAACATGGCTGTCAACATTGATTCATTTGAATGCCTAACAAACCGAATAGGACGATTACACTAGAGGAGATGTGGCCCACTGCCAGCAATTTCTATCTTCATTGTCTACGCACCAACATCCACATACAAAGAAGATGAAATTGAGAAATTCTACATGGAATTGGAGGAGTTCTATAAAAAAGATCACACCTTCTACAAGATCATAGTTGGTGATTTTAATGCCAAGTTAGGACCGAGAAGATCGGCTGAAGAACTCCACATCGGGACCCATGGCCTAGAATGGAACGAACAGGGTGAGAGACTATCTGAGTTCATCATGTCCACCAAGACTATTCATGGGAACTCACAGTTTCAGAAGGCTGAAGCGAAACGTTGGACATGGGAATCTCCTGGTGGACAGTTCCACAATGAAATTGACCACATCATCTTGAATCGACGGTTTTGTCTGACCGATGTTGCTGTCGTCCCCAAATTCCAAACAGGATCGGACCACCGTCTCCTTCGTTCAAAATTCTACTTCCCGCAATGGGGAGAAAAAGCTGCAATGCTTAAGAAGAGAACTCCCAGAACGACCACCAACTGGGAACTCTTTGGCACCATTGCGGCAACATGGGAAGATACCATCATTGATGACATCGATGAAGAACACAAACGACTGGTTCAGCACCTCCATGATTGTGCGAAGAATGCCGAGAGAGAGAAAGACACAAAGGACGCTTGTCTTCAGAAACTCTTGAGCTCATTTGCCAACGTGGCAAGGCGCGAGCCTCAGGAGACCAAATGCTAACGTCCAAGCTTGCTAAACAAGTGCAGAGAAGCGATAAAAGAAGACCGCAAAGACAGAAGAGCAGAAATACTGGAAGATGCAGCAGAAGCCGGGAAAAGCATTCGCAGCGCCCGCCTGTCCTTCACCAACTATAAGACCAAGATACTGCCCTCCGCGCCCTGATGGATCTATCACATCTTCCAGAAAGGCAATGGAGAAGATTATCCATGTCTTCTACTCAGACCTCTTTGATAGCCACATCCACCTGCCCACATACCAAATTCCACAGGATGGATATGTCATTCCCAAAGTTCTCCCTTCTGAAATCCAACATGCCATCTCGTCAGTAAAGAGGGAACAGCACCAGGCCCAGACAAAGTCAGACCCGAACATCTGAAGAATCTGCCGTCGGTACTCATCAATACACTAGCTCGGCTCTTAAAACGCTACCTGTCCGAATGCAAGTTGCCCTCCCAGTGGAAAACCAGCAGGACAGTTCTACTGTTCAAGAAGGGAGGCATTCACGACATCGGCAACTGTCGCCCCATCTGCCTGTTGTCTGTCATCTACAAGCTGTTTACACGTGTCATCCTGAACAGGATTAGCAGAACACTAGATGAAGGACAACCATGCGAGCAAGCAGGTTTCCGGAAAGGATTCAGCACAATCGACCATATCCACACAGTAACCAAGCTCATTGAGGTTTGTAGGGAGTACAAGATGCCGCTCTGTCTCATATTCATTGATTTACAGAAAGCCTTTGATTCTGTGGAGACTGAAGCATTCATCGAAGCCCTAGTCAAACAGGGTGTTCAAACCCAATACATCAAGATCCTTCGTGAGCTGTATTACGGATTCACCACCAGGATCTCACCATTCTACAAAGAAGTGATCATTGATGTCAAAAGAGGGGTTCAACAGGGTGATACCATCTCACCAAAACTCTTCAGTGCCACCCTCAAGAACATCATGAGACAATTAGAATGGGAAGGAATGGGAGTGAAGATAGATGGTCGGCAACTACACCACCTCTGCTTCGCTGATGACATCGTTCTAATAACACCAAACATTAGCCAAGCGGCACTAATGCTGGCTGACTTTGATCGAGAATGTGGAAAGGTAGGTCTACAGCTGAATCTAAAGAAAACTATGTTCATGAGAAATGAACTAGTTCCAGAGGCCCTATTCACTCTCAATGGAACAAACATCTCTGAATGCAGCAGTTATGTGTACCTAGGTCGAGAAGTCAAAATGATGAACGACCTAAAACCTGAGCTGCGCAGGAGGAAGAGAGCAGCATGGAATGCCTTCAAAGGCATCGAAGAAATAGCTAAAAAGGACAAAAGAACCTCCGGCTCCGGGCACATCTCTTCGACTCCACCATTCTCCCTGCATTAGCATACGCCTCAGAGACCTGGGCCCTACGAAAGCAGGATGAGAATGCTATTCGTGTCTCCCAGAGAGGCATCGAAAGAGCTATGCTTGGAATATCACGTCTCACTCAAGTGAGTGAAGGAATCGGAGTTCTGACCTCCATCGCTATTCCAGAATCAGGGACGCTGTCTCCTTTGCCAAGGCATCGAAAAATCAGATGGGCTGGACATGTAATGCGATTTGTAGACAACTGCTGGACTAGAGCCATTACCGACTGGATCCCACAGGATGTCAAAAGATCACGTGGCCGCCCACCTACAAGATGGTCAGACTTCCTTGTTAAGACCCTGAAGGAACGGTTTGAGGCTCTTCATATTCCTGAATCAACCAGATGCCATTGGGCTACATTGGCACGTGATAGGGTCCAATGGAAATGTTACTGGCGCCCGCTTGAGCAAATCGATGAATAACGGGATTCAAGTGATCAAGTGATCAATTAATGGAAACCATATCCTCAGTATTTATGGATAAGCAAAGTTAGTATTTTTAAATATATATGTACATATATGCATGCAATTGTATTCTTTTTAACTAATTTAACCAGTCATTTTCTGGAATCTTCACTTAAAAATAAATAGGATAGGTGCCAGAGAGATAGCCCAGCGGGTAGGGTGTTTGCCTTGCATGCGGCCGACCTGGGTTCAATCCCGGCATCCCGTATGGTCCCCTGAGCACTGCCAGGAGTAATTCCTGAGTGCAGAGCCAGGAGTAACCCCTGGTGTGACCCCCTGCCAGGTGCGACCCCCTCAAAAAAGGCAAAAATAATAGGATAAATTACTATTTCTTTTTTCTAACTGATGGCCAGATTTTAATTTTAACTCTAGGGCTTGGATAAACTTTTGGAGTAGCATTTGGTATGAGAATTTTGTTGTTGCTGTTGTCATTCATTTCAGGCCAATCCTGGAGTACTCAGTGCTTAGTCCTGGCTTTGTGCTCAGGGATCACTCCTAGCAGTGCTCAGGGAACCCAGAATGGGTACCGGGGATTGAACTCAGGTAGTTTAGATGCAAGGCAATTGCACTCTCTCTCTCTCTCTCTCTCTCTCTCTGAACCTTTGATATGAGTATTTTTAAAAGTATCTTTGAATAGCATTCACTTTTAGAATGACTTAATGTATTTAATACCTGGTCTTTCAGATTGATCAGTTCAATGCTGAAGAGGAGGCATTTGGTTGGCTACCATCAATCTATCCTCAACGTAAAAAAATCCAAGATGCCTTGAATCCTTATCTTCGTCTCTATGAAACTGCTGTCGAATTTGGCACCAAATATAGAGGATGGACAGAAGGCCCATACAACAAGGTGAATCCTGACCAAGTAGAAACAGATGTTGGAAATTACTGGCGAGGACTATATAAGCTGGAGAAAACTTTCCATGATTGCCCGCATGCATTGTCAATGACGAAAAAAGTAAGAGCAAAGGTGGAAGATTTCAAGCAGCACCTTCCTCTCATTCAAGTGATCTGTAACCCTGGCTTGCGTCCCAGACACTGGGAGGCCATGTCCCGAATTGTTGGGTACACTTTACAGCCGTCAGACGACTCCACTGTCTTCTCTTTTCTGGACATGAACCTGGAGCCATACTTAGATAAATTTGAAGGTATTAGTGAAGCTGCTAGCAAGGAGTATTCTCTTGAAAAAGCCTTGGAGAAGATGATTAATGAATGGGATACCATGGAATTTGTCATTCTATCGTATAGAGAATCTGGGACATTTATTTTGTCTTCAGTCGATGAAATTCAGATGTTGTTGGATGACCACATTGTTAAGACACAAACTATGCGAGGCTCTCCTCTTCATTAAGCCTTATGAGAAACAAATGAGGTAAAATTTTATTTATATGAGTGTTTATACTGCTAACAAAATCACCCTTGTTTTGGTTATCAGAATTATCATTATTTTGTATGTGACATGGAAGTTTTGAAAAATTCTTCCTGCATTTTATACTTAGTATTTTAAATAGATTGTTTTAAGAAGTGGCGGGCTTCATTGACTTTAGAAAAATACTCACTCTTTCTTCCACCCTATCTTCATAGCAAATAAGCGTTCACCAATAGACATCCCAAGTTTTTTGAAACTTCTCATTATGACACTTTGTGTTTATGGATATCCTAGGTTTGAATACTAAAATAAGTACCGAAAGAATTTTCACTTTTACTATAAAAAGGCAGAAAGCATAAACAGCAAATGACTTCAGTATTATTTTATCTATCTGTAAATTGCATGTCACCAGTTATAAATGCTGTGTAATGCATTTTATAATTCATGAACTGACAGGCAGTCTATCAAGTTCTACCAACATTGACTAATGATTCTTCTTCATAGCTTTGCTGTCTCATAGCATTGTTATTATAGATGTGAGTTCAAATCTTGGCTGTAATATTTTCTAGGTAAACTTGAATCTGATACTTAGTAAGGTTGTTGTGAGGATGCAAGGAACACAGATTTTAGAGCTGTGCATATAAATTACTGACTTAAAATTGAAGTATGTATTATTGAGAAAATTAATTTATATTTCCTGCAGTAATTAGAAATGAACTTACATTTAGTATATCTTACTTTGGTTTTTGAATCATATTCAGTGGTACTCGTGTTAGTTCTGTCTCTGCTCAGAGAGCATTGCTGGCAAAGCTTGGGGAACCATGTGGAGTGACAAATTGAGTCTGTTTGGCTACATGCAAAAGCAAGGACCTTCCCACTGTACCATATCTCTGTCCCTAATATTATTTCAGTTTGAGTATTAAAAATTGAACATAATTCATGAATGCCACACTAATATATTTCGATTATGTAAGTATTTTTAATGCAGTTCTGTTTTATGAATAAAAATTGTTGAGCGAAATTAGCCAGAAGGAGAGAGACAGATACAGAATGACTGCATTTATCTGCATAACATAAACATATATGTACATATTATGATACCAATATCCAAGGTCAAGTGAAGCATGTATCAGGAGGTCTTGTCAAAGGTGGAAATTATCACAAACGTGTGGGAGTCAGAGGCTAGGTAAGACAGAAAATGGAACAGTGTGCTAACAATTGTCGAGGGTACTAATGCCAACCCTAGAACTGAGCATTAAATAGAGGCAAAAGATACACATGGCAACCCTTTAATGTATGTTCTGTAATCCATAGTCTGGAGGGGAAGGAAAAGAGAAAGAGAGAGAAAGGGAAAGAAATAAAGAACCTGCCATGGAGGAGGGCTGGGGGAGGGGAGGGAACCGGGGACGTTGGTGGTGGGAGATGGGCACTGGTGGCGGGATGGGTGCTGGAACACTGTATGACCAAAACCCAAATATGAACTTTTTAATTGTAAAAAAAAAATTTGTGTCCCAACATTTTTGATTAAGATAACTTTAATTTGAAAAATTGTATGTTTTATGAATAAGTGTTACTACATCATGTTCACCATCAGAACACCAGTTCACCGAACCTCTTCAATTGACTATTTATTTATTTATTTATTTATTTATTTATTTATTTATTTATTTATTCATTCATTCATTTGTTTGTTTGTTTGTTTATTTATTTGCTTTGCTCCGGGTTGCTCAGGATTTACTCCTGGCTCTGCATTCAGGAATTACTCCTGGTGGTGCTGGGGGTGGGAAGCATATGGGATTCCAGGGATTGAATCCCCTTGGCAAATACCCTACCCGCAGTGCTATTGCTTTTTTTTCCTTTAATTTTCTAATCTCCTCTTCCCCTCCCTCAGTAACCTTTGTTTTGAGTCAGAGTCTAAAGGGACTTTGGGGGGTGGGTTGTTTAGACTCACACCTGGTTACGCTTAGGATATACTTCTGACTGTGCTCAGGAGTCACTTCTATTTGGGTTGGGAACTCTATACAGTGCTGGGGTTCAAACCTGGGTGAACTGCATGCAAGGTGTACATACCTCACTGTCTCTGCCCCAGGCTGTCTCTCTGGTTCTAGAGCCTGAAGGTTTGTTTTTGTTTGAATTGTTTTATCCTTTGCTTTGCTTCTTTATATATTATGCATAAGAGAGATCATCTGGTGTTTGGCTTTTTCCTTCTGTCTCTTTGCATGAACCCCTCCAGTTCTATATATGTCTTATAGCAAATATCAAATCTCTTTTCTTCACATACAACAGATTTACGTTCTACATATATATATATGTGTATAAATATGTATGTATATATGTGTATTCATCCACCCACTCATCTATCATTGGGAACTTGGGCTGTTACAAATTTTGGCTATTAGAAATAGTGTTACAGTGAACATGGGCATTTGAAGATCTTCGAGTAGGTACATAGGAGTGGATTTGCTGGATCAGAATATACTTGATATATTTTGAGAAATCCTGTTTTGCATAGGGAGTAGACAATCTTACCAACAGCAAGCAGTTCTTTCATCCTCACACAACTAGGGCTTGTTGTTTTTTGCCCTTTGGGGGTTAAGCCTCACAATTGTGAGATGATATATCACTGTTGTTGTTTTTTTTTTAAAGAATTTTTTTCTTTCTTTTTTTTTTTTTGCTTTTTGGGTCACACCCGGCGATGCTCAGGGGTTACTCCTGGTTCTGCACTCAGAATTACTCCTGGCGGTGCTCAGGGGACCATATGGGATGCCGGGGATCGAACCCAGGGCCGGCACAGGGCGGCCGCGTGCAAGGCAAATGCCCTACCCGCTGGGCTATTGCTCCGGCCCATCACTGTTGTTTTTATTTGCAGCCTCCTAAAAACAAGTGATACTGAGTGTTTTTTACCATTATGTCTCCTCAGCTATTCTGTTTCTTGAGTATGTTTTTTATTGTTTTTAAACTTTTTAATTTAAAATTTTAAAAATAAAGTTGAATGTTAAAGGAAATGAATCTTGAAAATAACTATTTTCTTCAAGAACTTCAGAGTGCCCTTTCTTAAGAATTCCATTACTATTGGCCAGAGTAGTAGAATAATGGGTAGAGCTCTTACCTTGTGTGTAGCTCCCCAGGGTTCAATCTCTGGCACCATGTATGACCCCCTGCCTGGAGTGATCTCTTAGTGCAGAGCCAAGAGTAAGCCCTAAGCAGTGAAAAAACTAAAACAAACACAAAAAATACCATTATTGTCTTCAAAACTTTCATTTCTGAATTTGTGCTTACTTGAATTGATTGCAGAGAGTGTATTGTTACTACCTGTGCAGAAAACAGCTCAATTATAGATAGATTTATCTTCACATTTATGCTTCTATAAATACAAATGTTGATGTTATAATCTTAAAGCATATGATGTAGGATAGAGGCAGACGTTTGAATGATAGTAGATGAATAGAAATCAGAATAACAACATTAATGAAGGTCTTCTGAAATGTCTGATTTTCTGTGATCTGAGTCGGTGGTGTGCTTTACAGAGAATGGGAGACCAAGCTGCTGTTGCTCCAGGAGATTCTGGACGAATGGCTTAAGGTCCAAGCTACATGGCTGTATCTGGAGCCCATATTCCAGCTCCCCAGACATTATGTCGCAGATGCCTGAAGAAGGCAGACGGTTTACAACTGTTGATAAAACATGGAGAGATATAATGAAAACTGTCATACAGGTAGGTAAAAGTTCTCTGAAAATGTTATTTGGTTAAAGTTACATGCTTTTTATTTTCAGATCAGCCTACATTATTTTTTTCTCACGTGTCCTTTTTTGTAGTATTGTAGAATCCCAAGAAAAATAATTATTAAAGGCAAAATGAATACTTTGTCCTGATAGTTTGGAGTAAATGAGTCCAAATTGAAATCACATCAGTTCCTAACATTTGCTTTTGCTATTCTGGGGTGCTCTGTAGAGAGATGCTGTACTCAGCCTTTGTGTCCCCATGCTAGGGCACCTTGGTAGGGCATGTCAGCATACCAACCCCTCAGCCTATAAGTTTCTTATAAGAATTCAACAAAGATTAGTTGCAAAGACAAATAGAGTTAGAGTGAATCAAATGCAAGCAAGTTGTAATTAATCAATATACCAATACCGTAGCAAACATATCTTGAGGAGATAACTTAATAAAAAAACAGTAGCACTAAAAAAGAATGTGATTTTCATTCCTCTCCAGAAACGTTTATTTACTGCCTGAAAAGCATGATTTTATGTTATTAAAATTATCATTAGAATAGAAGAGACAGTAGGTGTTAAATTATATCTTCTGGAGGCATCTCCCAAGAAATTCTTAGAGGGCCGCAAGGCCACTGCAGGCAGAACTCCGTCAATGTGTGAGAGTTCAATGCTAGGGTCCAGGAGTGCTGGGGACCACTGCAGTCACAGAGAATAAGACTTAAGACCGTATACATTTAAGGTAAATTACCCTACCACAGAGCTATCTCCCTGACCCCTAAAAATGATATCTTCAGCTAATATAAGCATTCCATTGATTTGGGGATTAAACACAATATTATAAAGTAAGAATTTTTTTAAAAACTTTCCTACTCTAGGAGCTAGAGAAATAGTAAGGTGTTTACAGATAGTAAGATAGTACATGACCAGCAGGATTTGATTTCTGGCACTGCTGGGTATGGCTCAGAAACAAAAACATTTTTTCTACTTTAAAGAGATGTATATTTCGGGGCCAGAGCCATAGTACAGTGGGTAGGGTGTGTGCTAGGCATGTGGCTGACCTGAGCTTACTCCCTGGCATCCCATATGGTCCCCCCATTCACCACCAGGAGTAATTCCTGAGTGTAGTGTCAGGAGCAACCCTAAACATTGCTGGGTGTGACACATAGATAGATGTATGTTTCGATAAAGTTGTAATTTTTATTTTTTTTGCTTTTCGTAAAGTGGTATCTCATTGTTGTTTTGATTTGCATCTCTCTGATGATTAGTGATGATGAGCATTTTTTCATATGTTTTTTGGCCATTCGAATTTCTTCCTTGCTGAAGTTTCTGTTCATTTCTTCTCCCCATTTTTTGATTGGGTTGTTTGTTTTCTTCTTGTAAAGTTCTACCAGTGCCTGATATATCCTGGATATTAACCCCTTATCAGATGGTTATTGGGTGAATATTCTTTCCCATTCTGTGGACTGCTTTTGTATCTTAGTCACTGTTTCTTTTGAGGTGCAGAAGCTTTTTTAGTTTCATGCAGTCCCATATGTTTATCTTTTCTTCTAGTTGCTTTGTTAGTGATGTTTCACCTTTGAAGATGCCTTTAGCTTCAATGTCGTGGAGGGTTTTTCCTATATTTTCTTCAATGTACTTTATGGATTCAAGTCTGATATTGAGATCTTTAATCCATTTTGATCTGATTTTTGTGCATGGTGTTAGACACAGGTCTAAATTCATTTTTTACATGTTAGATTTTACATGTTACATTTTTTTACATGGCCCAGTTTTGTCCACACAGGGAGATGTTCAGGGTTATTCCTGGCTTTCTGGCAGACTATATGGTATGCGGGGCTAGAACCTGGGTTGGCGTGTGCAAGGAAAATGTCTTCCCCACTGTACTATTGCTCCGGCCCTAAAGTTGTAATTGTAGCCCTAAACACTGATGATACTGTCACAACAGCTATATAATTTGATATAAATGGTTCAGAAACATAGACAATGTTTACTTAATACATTTATTTTGTTCAGTAATACTTGGAGCAGATCATTATAAATTATTTATAAAATTAATTATATTGGAATTTAATGTTTTGAGTTTATTGATAAGTCACTGAGCAACTAATTAATCATCTCAAATTAAGTTTTTAATTTAGTTTTTCATAGATTGCTCTCTTTGGATAAATGAGTAGAATAAATCCTTGCAGCATATACAATCTTCTTTGGAAAAGGATGGAATTACCCCCCAAACAAAAAGTAGATGCTTGTATTTGCTAGTTATGATTTTTAAAAGGCAATTTTATATATTTGATTAAATTTCTCTCCAAGGTTTCATATTTATAGGGACTTTTTTTAGGGGTTGAGAGTCTCCCTTACTGCTCTGGAGGTGTGAGAGTCCCTCCTGAAGGTTCTCAGCCCACAGGATGGACTGATGCGAGGGCCCGAGAATGCAGCTCAGACAAGTGCTGGGTATACTCAGGTCACTGTGGCAGAGCTCGGGGGTGTGTACGGACGTTCCCAGCAGTGCTAGGGGGAGCATACAGTTGCAGGAATTGAACAGATCAGCTATATGCAAGGCCTGTGCCTTAACCTTTATACTATCTCTCTGGCCATGACAAGTAAACTTTAGAGGTCTTTTAAGACCTAAAAATGGCAAATGTGCAGCTACTAGTACATAAAGCAGGCAGATTATCATCTCTATAAAACCATAACATTGAAATTTTAAAACAAATCCAACATTTTATATTATACCTCATTTTCAAATAAGCTCCCTTAGGGGCTAGAGGGCTAGTACTGAGAGGGTAAGGTATTTGCACTTGGCCAAGCTGTTTCAATTCCTGGCACCCTGTATGGTGCCCCCAGGAGTAAACCCTGAGCACTTCTGTGGGTCTCTGTGCTTCCTAACCCTTATCCCTGCCCCTATTAATTCCTGCTGTTTATGTTTCTCAACTGGCTTACATGTTCTGTTTCTTAATATGTTAGTATTCAGCTGCGTTTGTCTGTGCCTCCCCAAAGCTTTGGAAATAAATGCTGATGTGTGTCATCCTTCTCAGGATGTCTAATGAGATGATCTGAGTAGTAGAGGTCACTGGATTAAATTGTTTAGTATAAAAATTCTTTCGTTGGCTTTATGTGCTCCTAATAAATGCTCTCTTAGACATGTACTTTGCCAAGAGAAAAGTTTAGAGGTTAAAAATGGAATGTGAGTGGTATCATTACTACAACTGGCTTGATTTGTGGTATCTTGGTTCTTTAAGGTAAACATGAAATAATTTATGTTTTTCATACCTATTTTTTCATATCTATTTTTTTCATACCTATTTTTTTCAAGCTATGTTTTCACCTAGCTTACACTTAGCTTCTTTCTTAGGAGGCAAGCTTCCCCTTATTGAATTTCATTTTAATTTCATAATTTTTCAGTCATTTTTCACTAATATATTTTTAAAATTTTATTTTATTCATTGGATTTAGTTCCATAACTGCTTCAGAATCTCTGTCTCTTGTTCTTCAGAGAGCTGTTCTCACTGAGATTCCAGAGGGGGTGCTTGTTCTGGGTACTGCTCTCCCACAATTCAGCTCTCCTACCCTTTTTATCACAAGATGAAGAACAGAAGAGGGAGAGAGGGATGTGGGGCAAGAAAGGAGGAGGGGAGAGGGGCCGGAGCGATAGCACAGCAAGTAAGGTGTTTGCCTTGCAAGCAGCCGACCTGGGTTCGATTCCCCAGAGTCCCATATGGCCCCCAAGCGCCGCTGGGAATAAATCCTGAGTATAGAGCCAGGGGTAACCCCGAGCATTGCCAGCTGTTACCCAAAAAAGAAAAAGAAAGAAAGAAAAAAAGAAAAAATGAAAAGAAAAGAAAAAGAAAGGAGGAGGGAGAGAAAGAATGAGCATGAAGAATGTTTCCTGAAAATAGCCCAGCTGTTGGCCAGTGTATTTATATTATTGTTTGAAAGATGAACACCTCCTGTCAGTGTGTTCAGGTACTGTGCCTTTATGGTTGTCCTAATTTTGACCAGTTGTGAACAGCTGAGGTCCACAGATTGACACATTTTTGGGCAAGGGGAGAACTTGGTAATCTCTGCCTGCTGAGGGACTTTATCTTGAGTATATTGCTGAGGTTTGGTCGTCTCCTGAGGATTCGTCATCCTCTGAAGTTTGGCAAAATTTTCACACTGACCTACTGATGTCATTTATTCTGGTTTTTTTTTTTTTTTTTTGGCTACATTCTTCTCATGTGGGTGGGTCTTTTGTACATGCTTCAGCATTTATTTTGCAAATCTGTTACCCTTAAATTCACTTGGGGTGGAGGGAAGACAAGGACAAGGACATACTTGATTTATTTCTTGCAGACTTGAACTTGCTCCTTCACCCCCTCCCCTGGTAAACCCATCTCACCATTTCTTGCAGGATTCTCTTCTGATAGCTCTGGAGCAGGGCAGACATCTAGTTGTGGAGTGGACCAACCACTGCAGAAATGGTGGTAACCTTTTCTGTTTACAGGCATTTTGGAATTTTTTTCTGGGAGACTCTCTTAGACTCTGAAAGATTCAGGAATGGGAGTGGTTAGTTGCTTACCACTTAAAAAGTGAAGGAAGTGAATGGTCTTTCTTCCTTTATACTATTCTACCTCTCAAACCTGATTCTGAACTACACAAAATTTTTTTTGTTTATTTCATATAAGGCACAAATTAATCTTGTCCCTATATCAGTAAATATAAGCATCGCTTTCTTGTTGCTTAAGTCCAAGATTAAGGAGTTCATTTTCCCTTGTAAATATGGTCATTGTAAATATGGTCATTTGTCACAACTTGTTATGGTTAATGGAAAAGCTAAAAATGACACCGTAGTCTCAAGCTTCTTGAGGTGAACTAGATTTAGATAGCTGTATGAGCTCATTTGGAAGTAGGAAGGCATAAGTTACATCGCATCTTCTGACTTTTCTTTCTGCTGAAAAGAAAAATGATGGGCACTTGAGTTCTTTTTTTGCCTTTCTGACAAAATTTCAATCCTAATCAACTGTTTGGAGGTGGTGGCTCTGCTGATTGTTACTTTCTGCTCCCTCTTAATCCTTGTAATTACGCCAATAGGGGGATATTCATGAACACAATAGTTCAGCATTGGTTCTGACTGTGGCAGAGGTGACGCACAGGGGAAACGGTCAGTTCCACTTGGTACTGGGAATCTCCCATAAATACTCTGGTTGGAACATAGACTCCCACGTCTTATAGGAATTTTTAAATCACTTAAGTCTCTATGTTAAATTTATTTTATCTGCTCAGTCTACCTAGAACAATTCAACCTATGAATTCTGAATAAATATGCCAGAATTCAAGGGTAGGATGCCATATTGTTTATGACATCTAGTTGGGTTTTAGAATAGTGAAAATCCTGTTACTGTTTAAAGTGAGTGTTGATTCAGTTTTTATTTGCTGCTACAGTATTTGAAGTAATTGTTTACTTCTTTATTTAAAATCTTTCCTGGACTACTCTAACATTATACTTTCTATTAATTCTCAATCCGACTTTCTGCTTCCTCTCACAACTTAATTTCTTTGCCTGTCCTTTAAATTTGAACCCAGAGCCATGGCAGAGCCTGGCACGCTACCCGTGATGTATTCAATATGCCAAAAACAGTAACAATAATAGTCCTCATTCCCCATGAATGGAGACGTTGCTGGTGCCCACTCAAGCAAATTGATGAACAACGGGAAGTGACAAGTGATTGGTGGTGCCTGGCATGAAACTCAAAAAAAAAATCACTTAAATTATGCTTTTGTTCTCTCGGAACAAGTATTCTATTTCACAGGCAGTGCTTTGGTGTGAACCAAGAGGTTACTGAAATTGATAAGCATGATAGGATTTTTAATTTCAAGGGTGTGAGGAGATCTGATTTTAAAAAAAAGCATTAGAATGTGTTCTTTGATTTAATTTGCTCAGCACGATACTGTCCAGTTCCATCCAGTTTGTATCAAACTTCAAAATTGCATGTTTTCTTATAGAAAAAGTGTTCCATTATATATAGTACCACGACTTATTTATCCAGTCATCTCTCATGGTACGTTTGCATTGTCTTTGTATCGTGGCTATTGTAATTAAGGCTGCTCTCATTCATTTGTGGTATATTATGTAGTGAAATAAGGGAATACACGGCATTACACAATGACAAACCTTGTATTACAAAACTGAGATGATCACCCAGTTGGGCTGGCGTCGGGGCTGGGAAAGAAGGGGTGAAATAAATGCTGCACTAGACATGGCATAAATACAGTGATGGAGTCTTGGTCAATTTGGGTGGTGGCGAGGTACAGGAAATGGGCACATCAAATCGTAAACGTGGATATTATTATAACTTTGTTACCTAGACCATAAAAATGTAAAAGAAAAGTACTAATCCCCTGTGGGTTGGGGAAAACTCTGGAGAAATTCTAGAAAGAGATGACATGATTTGAAGTTTTAAATAAATCTTCTGCTCAGTATGTCAAGGCATCATGGTTAGGACAGAGTAGCTTCCATGATTACCTTCAAAGAGTTTCCTATTTTTAGTAGCAGCAGGTTTGACATAACCAAAATAAGATAGTCTACTTTAGTGGGCTGCAAATTGCATTGTAATTTAATTCCCAATCTTGCCAGATTTGTTATGCAAAAAGCAGTTTGCTTATAGGGAAAGAATAGATGGTAAGAACTAAAATGGAGACATTGCAATGGATTAATTGACTTATCCTTCACATGCTAAATTCTCCCTTGTTGAAGTTTCTTCAGAAGCCTGAATGTAGGCAGCATATTTTAATGTGTTCAGAGGAAAGACCACCTTAGGTGCAGTCGAGCATACTGATGTGAGTGCACTGAGGAGAGCATTGGCACACTCCTTCCAGGTGATAGTCAAGGAAGTGTGAGTAGTTGCTTACTTGCTTTTCTCACCCAAGCCTGATTTATGTGATAGCCTGTATGTATGCAGTTGTAATGCCACAGATCCTTGATATCACTTATGGAAACAAGGTTATTTATAGATGTTTCTGCAACATAGGCTTGCACATTCAGAAGTAGACATTATGGCCTTATTAGCCGTATTGTGGATGGCCTCAAAGGCAGCAGGCACAGTGTCATTGAATGTATTAGATTTCGTTTAACCTTATCTGCAAAAAGAGATGATCAGATATATGAATTTATGTTGATCATGGATCAGTAGAAGATAGTGTGGCTGCTTGATCAAGGAATTGGAAGGGCCACAGTAGAATTATTGGCAATAAGGAACTCTGCGGAAGAGTTAAAAAGGGATCCAGAATAGACTAGAATGTCAGTTTATATGTCCACTGTGTAAATGTTAGTCAGAGACAGCACTGAAAAAACCAGACATGTGATAGATAAGATGAGCTGGTCTGTTTTTTGATTGCCAATCAGCTTAGTGCTAGTGTATGCAGAGGAAGCATAAACAAAATAATCATATATTGTCCACATTGAGGAAATTTTGAGGGATAAAGCAATTTGTATTAGTTGTAAACTTGGATGGTTTTGAGAGTTAAGGCAGTTAGTCAGTAAATCAGGAAAGCAAACACAAGCATAACTCTCATCAGACTTAGACAACCGCTGCCATATTAAGCTAGAAACTGGTTACTCTCACTTTAAGCAAAGAAATCATGAAGCATAGGAACTTTAGAAGGATTCATTATCCTGGACTCTCCCTTCTGACACCGCTGAGTGCTGGAACTGCCAACCAGCGTAAACGAATATAGTTTTTCTGCTCAAGCACCTTACTGAAAAAACTAGGTAGACATTTAAAGGGAATTTGGTATATTGTGTTACATCTGTTTACCACTAAAAGGGACAGATATTTGTCTAAATCGGATAGACTTTTCTTTCTTATCCCAATTTCTGCCAACACTATCATTCATTGATTTACTGAATGTCTTACTCATTGTCACAGTATTCAGACATTACTTCTACTAAAACCTCACATCACAAGGGAAATTAAAAGCAATGGATTGACAATCAAAAGACTTAACGGTTCTGATCCGAGAATTTACCTTATAAAAAAGAGTAGAATGGCTCATGTTGAAGATCCAACTACTGTGCCAGCAGGAAGAGGGTAGTTTATGAGTTTGGGGTCTAGTTCTAGAGAATCTATGGCACATATTTTCAACCAACTTCAAATGTTTGGTTTCTTGTAATCAAAATTCATGGGAACTCTGTTTATAGTCAGTGTAAGGCTTCTACACCAAATCACTCAAAATTCTACTTAGAACTGTGCTCTGAACTGTTGATTTTTCAATTGAAATAGTTCAGTGTCCTGCAGACACCATTTATGCCTGGGATCATATCAATGGTTTCATGGAATGGAAAACTCTGATCTGCTCATTCTACTTTTTTACCTTTCTGTTCTTATAACTTTTTAACTAATACGCTTTCTCCCAGCCAGCTGACTTCTGTTTGTAAACTCACACATGCTAAGCACACTTTGGGTTTTTTAAATATATTTTATTATACCACCATGAGATAAACAATTACAAAAATGTTCATGTTTGAGTTTCAGCCATACAGTGTTCAAGCACCCATCCCTCCACCAGTGCCCATTTCCCACCACCAATGTCCCCGGTTCCCTCCCCCTCCCCTAGCCTGCCTTCATAGCAGGCTCTTTAGCTCTTTTCTCTCTTACTCTTTTTCTCTCTCTATCTTTCTCTCTTCCTTCTCCTACACATTGTGGATTGTAATATATATACTTAGAGGTTATCATGTGTATCTTTTTCCCTGTATTTAATGCTTAGTTCTATGTGGTAATAGCACTTTCAACAATTATTGGCACACTTCCATTTTCTGTCTTACCTAACCTCTGCTCCCACACGTTTGTGGTAATTTCTACCTTTGATAAGACCTCCTGATCCACCTTTCACCTGACCTTGGATAATGGTATCATAATATGTATATATATATATATGTCATGCAAATAAATGCAGTCATTCTATATCTGTCTCTCTCCTTCTGACTAATTTCACTCAACATGATCCTCTCCATGTCCATCCATTTATAGGAAAATTTCATAGCTTCATTTTTCCTAACAGCTGCATAGTACTTCATTGTGTAGATGTACCACAGTTTCTTTATCCAGTCATCAATTCTCGGGACTCTGGTTGTTCCTAGATTCTGGCTATTGCGAATAATGCTGCTATGAACATAAAAGTAGGGATGGTGTTTCCACTGCATGTTTTTGGCTTCCCAGGCTATATTCCCAGGAGTGGTATGGCTGGGTCAAATGGGAGTTCAATTTCTAGTCTTTGGAGGAATGTCCATATAGTTTTCCAAAAGGCTGTACCAGGTGACATTCCCACCAACAATGGATGAGAGTCCCCTTTTCCCGCACCCACGCCAGCACATGTTCTAGCTCTTTTGGATATGTGCCAGTCTCTGTGGTGTGAAATGATATCTCACTGTCATTTTGATTTTCGTCTCTCTGATGACTAGTGATAATGAACATTTTTTCATGTCTTTTGGCCATTCAAACTTCTTCCTTGTCAAAGTTTCTGTTCATTTCTTCTCCCCATTTTTTATGGAGTTGGCTAAGCACACTTTGACTTAAGAGTCTTTACACTCACTGGAACCAGCTTCCTGAAAGCTGTGTGTGTGTATGTGTGTGTGTGTGTACCTCCATATATCTGTAGGCCTAAGGCTTTCGCTTTATATATATATATATATATATATATATATATATATATATATATATATATATATATATATATATATATATACCGCTATGTACCTCTATATAGCTGCAAGACTAAGGCTTTGCTTCTTTGAAGCTTTTCCTCTAAAATTCTACCTTTAAAAAGAGTTTCACATTTGAACATCCTTTTAGAAATAGGAAAAAATAGAAAACAAAAACTACAGCAAAATAGAAAACCACCTTTACCTTTCCTGGCATACCTTACCTCCCTTTTCTTGTTTGTAGAATCCATCACTTTCTAACTATGATTTATGAGTAACTGTGTTTTATTATTTGTTGTTTGTCTCCCCATGGGGACTGGACAGTTTGGCTGCTTTGTCTACAACTTCCAATGAAACACTAAAAATCATGCCCTCAATAAATATTTGTTGAGTGCACGAATGCCCTCAATAAATATTTGTTGAGTGCATGAATGACTAATATAGTTGAGATTGGACCTTGAATTATTGCTTCTTCTAAGAATTCTAAGTTTATATTATATAAAACCTTTATAAAGACTCAGCACTAGGTAGGTATGCCTAATAACTAGATTAATCCCAGAGACAGTATAGTCTTGAAATAATTTTTTCAAGTGAGGTAAAAGGATCTTGATGTTATAAGAAGAATAGAATATATAATCAGTGACTATTTCCTTAAGGATTTTATAAGGGTGTTAGTAGTTTATCATCATCCAAGAATTTCTAATCAGGATATTTGTGCTTTGAGAAGTTAAACTGAACTGCAAGCTTAATTCCACCAAAAAGTATGCTGTGATTTCGTGAAGATGCCTGGTAGTAGTAATCAGAATGCTCACTTTCTGTAATCATATCACAGCTTCAGACTCTGAGAGCTTAGGTATTTGGTTTGTAAATAGAAATTAGCCAGTCTGCTGTCACTGGTGTATGTGAAAATATTCATTTTTGTGATACTTGTGAGGAAGAGGAACACAATTTGGGGGGGTTGCAGAAGGGGTATCACACCCACCAGTACTCAGGGCTTACTCTGCATTCAGTGATCCCTCCTGGTAGGCTCTGGAACAACCTTATGGGATGTTGGGGATCCAACCTGAGCAGCCATGTGCAAAGCAAATGCCCTACCACTGTACTATCGCTGTGGCCCCAGAAAACATAAATTTTAAAAAGTCATTTCTTTAAACAGAATTACAACAGCTATGAACTTCTCTTAACAATGCTTTCTCTGTGTCCTTCAAGTTCTGATATATATATATATATATATATATATATATATATATATATATATATATATATATATATATATATATATAAAATCAGCCAGTCCTCTTTCTTCCATTTCCTCCTTCAGGGCCAGTATTTCCTTGGTGAGTATTTCCTTGGTGAGTTTAATTCTTGTCGATCTATCAAGAGTTGATAAAGCAGTGTTGAAGTCTCCGTCTACTATTGTGTTGCTGTCAATGTCTTCTTTGAAGTCTATTAGCAGTTGTTTTAAGTATTTAGTATTTTAAGTATTAATTGGATGTGTATATGTATGTTTAGGAGTATAATTTATTCCTGGTATTCATATCCCTTAATTAGTAAGAAATCGCCTTCAAAGGTTAGGTCCCTTCTAACCTTTTTTAGCCTGGAAGTCTATGTTGTCAGATACTAGTATGACCACACCAGCCTTTTGGAGGAGTTGTTTGTATGGAAAAATTGTCTTCCAGACTTTGAATCTGAGTCTGTGTTTGCTCTGAATATTCAGATGTGTTTCTTGTAGGCAGCACTATGTTGAATTCAGTGTTTTAATCCATTTTGCCACTCTATGTCTCTTAATTGGTGCATTGAGGCCATTGACGTTGAGAGAGATTATTGTCATAGGATTTTGTGCCATCTTTTTGAATAAGTTTGTTGCACTTTTAGGGTTTATCTTATCTTACACTAGCTCCTTCAGTCCTTTTAAAGTTGGTTTTGAGTCTATGAAGTTCTTGAGCTGTTGCTTATCTATGAAGTTGTGTACTTTTCTTCAAATCTGAATGTGAGTTTGGCCGCATAAAGAATTCTTGGTGAGGCCTTTATTTCATTGAGTCTATTCACGATATCCCACCATTTGTCTTCGGACTCAGAATGTTTCTTCCAAAAAATCTGCTGTAAATTTTAGGGATTTTCCTTTGTATGTGATTTCCTTCTTCGATCTTCTGCTTTCAGTATTCTGTCTCTATGGTTCTTGTCATTTTGATTAGGATATGTCTTAATCCTAAGACATAATCATTAGGATATGGTGTATTCTTATTTGGGTTTCTTTTAGATGGTACCCTTTGGGCCTCCTTTATCTGGGAACAAGTGCTCTTTAATTCCGGGAACTTCTCAGCATGATTGTTTTGATATTTGCTTCTTCATCAGGGTTTTCTTCCTGTTCCTCTGGGACTCCAATGATTCTATGTTATTCCTTTTGGCTTCATCTCAGTTATCTCTTGTTGTCTGTTCATTTACTGTGAGTCTTTTTTCCATCTTCTGCTGCTGCCTACAAAGTCTCTTCACCTCATCTTTGAGCTCACTGATTCTGAAGGCCTTCCAAAGAGTTTTCATTTCACCCACCACATATATCTGTTATTTCTGCTTGCATTTTCATTTTCATTTTCCTCATTTCTGCTTTCATGTCCTCTTGCATTTTATTGGCTCTGTGTTCCATTACTTTTTTGAACTCCTTATGCATCTTTAACAGCTCCCTTGAAATTGTTTGTCAGAGAGGTTATATAACTGATCATTATTGCTTGGCTCATCTTGGCAGGTGGTTTCGCTCATGGAGCTTGATGGAATTCTGCGTTGCTTTACCATTTTGACCGTTGCAGATTGCAATTTGGGTGCTCTTGTGTGACTGGGCAGTACAGTGGGGATTTTCGATGGTTGTTCACCAAGTTTTTGAGGGATGTGGGGAGTATTGTGACTAAAGTACCCTAGTACTTCTATGTAGGATATTGAAAAACTACTTCGCTTGTGTGGTTTTGAGTTTTGGTGTGTGAAGTTTGGGATAGAGCAAAATCAGGGAGATTGGTGCCAGGGAGTATGTTGGGTTCCAACGGAACTTGGGCACTCAGGGCCGCCAGGCTCTTTGTCCTCTAGCCTGCCCGAGATTGGCATTGGGGGTGGGCAGGAGTTATGAATGCACCTGGAGTAATGCGGACAAAATCAGGGAGATTGGCGCCGGAGAGTGTGTAGGCTTGTACTTTTCTTGAGTTCTTCCTTACATCTGTAGGTTTACCTTACCTGCATTTACACAAACATCTAAGAAGTATCTGAAATTTCTACTAAGTTCCTGGTATTTTATAGCAGTGCTTTGGGGGATTCAAAGTCAATTCTCTTTTGCTATGATGCATATCTTATCTGAGGATGTGTTTGATAAAATGCTAAAATGTTTGTTTCCACTCCATAAAGCTGATGGAGTGATGTAGTGCCTAATTCTTCATCTCCTGTCTCCAGGGTGATGTCATTTTTTTTTTCTGTAAGAGGCAGTTAGAAAAGGAAACACGAAAAGGAAAGTTTCTAGTATAATTGAGTTCTAGGAACTGTATCCGGTACTTCAACTATTTTATCTCATTTAATTTGTTTGTTAGGGGACCACACCAGCAGTGCTAAGAGCTTATTCCTGACTCTATTCTGGGATCACTTTTCCTAGACTTCGGGGACCAAATGGGGATTGGATTGAACCCAGGTTGGTCTTGTGCATGTCCTACCAACTGAATCATTGCTTTGGCCCCTATTTTATCTAGTTTGGTCTCAGCACCTTTGAGAGAGGGAAAATTTCCCTACTTTAGAGATGAGAAAACTCAGGTTAAGTTAATGACTCCAGTTGAAATGACATAACTACATGACAACGCAGGTTGTAAGAAGCATTGGTGGATTAGGAACCACATTTGTGCTTTGTTTTTTTCTGACACTTCTTTCCCCAAACATAAACCCACCTACCTGCTCACCAGGAAGAGAATATAGTTTCTAATCCTGAGTCGCTTCGTATATTTTTTCTTAAGTATCATTTCTGTATTATTTTCTAAATTCATTTAAAACTAGTATGTTTGTCTCAGATTCATTGAGCTAATGTTTTAGATTATGTTTGACCTCAGGAATACCAAAAACAATTTTACTTAAATGTTCTCCCACTGCCCGAGACTGTTTCTGCTTTGTAATTGTATCATTTAGGAAAGAAATATGAGCTGTCTTTATAACAGACTTATTTAGCTTTCAAATCTCATACCAATAATATCTCTAAATGAAACAGTTATTAATTTTGAAAAAATATTACTATTAACAACCATTTGATACTTCCTGCCCACCGAAGAAGGCATATTTTTCCAGAAGGTGGCGCTAAAAGAACACTATTTCGGCGTTCCACTTTTTGAGCATCTTTATCGAATGAATGAATTGCACAGTTAAATATGGCTGGAGTCTCTGTCATGCTGCTGCCTTGTGTCTGCATTTTTAAACGTTTTCTAGAAGCATAGCACTGTTCATAGAGATAATAAAATACCTTTTAAAAACGGTGCCTCTTTAAAATAGCAAAATTAAAATATTGTGTCTAGTTCTTACGAATCTGTTTTGCTGAGAAAATGTGTATTGATAATAATTATTATTTTTATTAAATTGCTTGTATTTCCAGGTTACATTGTTTTAATTCAGGAAAGCATAAAATGCCTCATTTTGTTTTGAGCTTAGTCAAAATATATTTTAATTTATATTTAGAGATGCTAGTAATAGAATATTTTTTGTTTTACTGAATCTTTAAATTTTTATTTTATTACTTTCTACTTCACATTGTAATATTTTAAATTTATTTTATTTTATTGACCTTTCAGTTGTGACTGCGCACTAAATATAAGTGTAACTAATCTTGAAATATTGTTTAAACACTGTTCTATTAATTTCATATAAATTTTCTAAAATGCCCTATTATGTTAATAAATGCATGGATACACATGGGTGTTACTATTAAGCTGGTGATCAAAATCTAATGTTTTAGCACCTCTAACACCTTAAACTTACTTTATAAAGAACTTTTTCACTTTTGTCTTTGGTGTCGATATGAACTGAGTTTGGAACTGGACACCAGTGGACTTGACCCAGATAACACTAGTCAGACTTTAAAAGGGGAAAGTGAGATTTTAATTTTACTGTAGCTTGTACTCCAATGTGTATTTTTATTTTTTAATTTGTTTTTTTTCAATATGTATTTGTAAATAATTTTACAAACACAGTTACTTTGCTGGATTATTTTTTGTGAAATCAATGAATTATATCTTATATTCATTTTGATAACTTTTTATTGTAGTTTTTATTATAGTTCTTGTTTTGAATGTCATTTATAAATGCTTGATTGTAAGGTGGAAATTATCACAAACGTGTGGGAGTCAGAGGCTAGGTAAGACAGAAAATGGAACAATGTGCTAACAATTGTCAAGGGTACTAATGCCAACCTAGAACTGAGCATTAAATAGAGGCAAAAAGATACACATGACAACCCTTTAATGTATGTTCTGTAATCCATAGTCTGGGGGGGAAGGAAAAGAGAAAGAGAGAGAAAGGGAAAGAAATAAAGAACCTGCCATGGAGGAGAGCTGGGGGAGGGGGAGGGAACCGGGGACGTTGGTGGTGGGAGATGGGCACTGGTGGCGGGATGGGTGCTGCAACACTGTATGACCAAAACCCAAATATGAACTTTTTAATTGTATATCTTTGTAATTGTAACAATAAAAAAATTAAAAAAAAATAAATGCTTGATTGTGCATGTATTGCTTTAATACAAACCATTCCCATTGACTCTTTCATGTAGTAGAACGTTCAGAAATCCATGTCTTAAAGACAGAATAGTCTGTCTTGAGAGCTCAGGAGAAACACATCTTGAATTTAAATCACTTAATATGCAGAGTATTTATCTCCAGTCATAGTTATCTGCAATATAAGATCTATATTAAAAACTCCTTTCTCTACTCCAAATCCTTATTTGTTAATCTACAGTAAAAAGCAGAGATTGTGTTATTTCATTATAATTATTTTTAACAATGATATTCAAAATAATAGTGACATATTTAGAGTATGTTTCCTTTTAATGAAAGACAGACAGGTTGGGCTATTTGTTTCCCATCCTATTGCATTCAGTGGTTGTCTCTCAACTTCTCTAACACTGACTTTGATTGAAGTATTATAAACACCATGGCTGAGAATGAGTCAGCGTGACTTACACAATTAATCTAAGTTTATCTAGATTGTGAAAATATCTATTAAAATAGTCACCTAAATTGTCGTATAATCTGATCAGAAACATGCAACCTCAGGTAAATATGAATATAAATACACTTAGTTTCTATTTTTATTTGAGTGTTTTCTTTTTTTCTTTTAGGATAAACGTGTTTTGTCAGTTGTAACTATTGAAAGAATGCTAGAAAGACTGAAAAAATCTAATGAACTTTTGGAACTTATTCTTAAGGGACTTAATGAATATTTGGAAAAGAAACGTCTCTTCTTCCCCAGATTCTTTTTCTTGTCTAACGATGAACTTCTTGAAATACTATCTGAGACTAAAGATCCCACTAGGTAATTCACTTATGAGCCTAATTTTAGAATAAGGAAGATTAAAAATAAATGTAATGATGTTTGTTTAAGAATTTTTCAAGCATATTGTATTGTCAATATCATCAGAAAATATTATTTTAAAACCTGTGTAAAAGCCTATAATATTAAATTGTGTTTTCCAAACATGGTGATACATGTTGGAAATAATTTATCATTTATTCACTTACAGTTTCTTCATAGCATTATTTTGACATGTAATATTCTAGTAAAAGCTGGTTCTCTCACAGAAACTTGCATTGACCCAACAAGCTGTCCTTTTCTCCCTTTTATGCAGTGCTCATTAGTTTCCTTCTTATTTATTGTAGTTCTTATTTACTGTAGTTCTTGCAGTCCCTCTAAAGGGGACAGCTCCCTTGCTCAGCGTACCTTAACATTTGCTTAGGATGCACCTTACTCAAATATCCTTAAGACTTCCTTTACTTCCTATAGTGTCTGCCAAATCTCAGAGACTTGCTATTCAGAATGTCCCTCACTGACCACCCAGTTGAAGTGACCATCCCTTCTCATATTCCTTAGCTACTCTTCTGCCTTATCTTCCTGTGGCATCGTTTTCTCATCTGCTATACATTTTAATTTACTTGCTTCTTGTTAACTTGTTCTTCTAACAGAATACAAGCTCTTCATTCAGATTTTGACAGCCCTTTTCCTCCGATTCTGATTCCAGTTGCTTAGAAAAACAGTGAAATGATATTAACTAGACAAGTTTCTTGATTTTATGCCTTGTGCTTGCCAAGTAGGAGAGAACAATCAAGACCAGTCTTCAACCACTGATCCACCATCTTAGTTTTAACTACTACTCTGTGTGCCTGAATGCAGAACAGAGGCCAGTCTTTAGGTGTAAAAAGGGTTGAGTAACACGGACATATACGAAAACATAAGTTTAGGGTTTTGGTTTCCATTTTGTCTTTATTCAGTGCTGCTTTTTTAACCATTTGAACGGTGAATTCAATTGTTTATTGGCCATATGCCAAAGAATTGGGGACTTAGTCCATACCATGTATATTGCCATGAACAGACTAATGTTGGGTACTCCAAAGAGGTACACTTGAAATAGTATGTAAAGTTTAAGCTTAGTTTATGATTTGCAGGGAGTGTTTTAAAGTTCCAAATGAAACAGCTACTTTTGATGTTGTACATGCTTAATATTGGTATATTATGTTAGATGACACTATTTACTCCTATGTTACTGTTATCATATTTCAATTCATTGTGCTGAAAACCTTGTGAATTTGGTATTCAGTTAATGATGATCTCCCAGTGGATTGTATAATGCATTTAGGCAGGAATTGTGTGTGTTTTCTTTTTATTTTCCTTAGCACTTCCCTTTCTGGCATCTAACAGATACCTAAATATACTGCATTGAGTCAAGAGTATACCCAAGGCTACTTTTATTTGAGGAATTGCTTTATTTGACTAATTCTCTAAAATTTTTTTCTGACAGGGTGCAACCTCACCTAAAGAAATGTTTTGAAGGAATTGCAAAGGTAGAATTTACAGAAACTTTAGATATTACTCACATGAAGAGTAGTGAAGGAGAAGTTGTGGAGCTCACAGACACCATTTCAACAGCAAAAGCTCGAGGTCAAGTGGAGAAGTGGTTGCTTGAGTTAGAGAGAATTATGATTAAATCTGTCCACAAGGTATCAAACTTTATTTTATTTATGTAAGGTGTGTAATCAGATATGAATATGTCACTAATCATGATAATTATCATGGTAACTTACAGTGGCTCACTTGAAATGTGGGACTAAATACTGTACATATGTTACAAAACTTGGTCATGAGGCCAGCTCATTTCTTACAGTTATGTATAGTACGTTCACATTAGACATACTTCAGTCTATAGGTCTGCTTTAGTTGTTTTTGGGGGATGTGGAGGTTTGTGGGTTGGGCCTCATCCAGCAGTGCTCAGGGGCTTATTCCTGGCTCTGCACTCAGCGATCACTTCTGGTAGGGTTCAGGGGGACCATATGGGGTGCCAGAGATTGATCCTTGGTTGGCCACATGTGAGGTAAGTGCCCTGCCTACCACACTATTGCTATAGCCATGGATCCCTGGTCTTAATCCCTTGCATCACTGAGTGACTCTTAACCACTACTAAGAATACCCCTCTACATATCATGGCTTAGAAAGGGAATTTATGGGCAAGAAAAAGAAGGGAATGTATGAGCAATAATTGTCTTATTAACAATACGTTTTCATTAATTTTCCATATTTACCCATATTATAGAAAAAATATTGGAATTAAGCTTTTTAATATATGTCATGTTTTAATGCTTCTTTCTCTGCACTGTCTGCCTGTGTAATATTTCAGTGTCTGTGAAATCTTTGAATCCTAATATGGGCTATGCTATAATAAACTTCCTTACACTTATGGCATGTTTCTTTGACAGAGTGGTTTGGGGGGGAGCATATGTACTGGCTCTGGGACACTCCTGGCTCGTACTTAGGGCCACACACCGGAGGCCACACACCGTAATGAGGTGCCATATTCAAACCAGGATTACCTCCTCTGGCTAGACAAGTGCCTTAACCTTTGTACTAATCTCCAACCTTAGTGATTTATTTTCTTATAATAACTTTTCATGTGTAGGTGAACCACTGGGCCAAAAAGATAAGGTTTTCATACACCTTGGTAAACTTTGACTCATAGCATAGGTACTTTTGTAGTTATAGGCAGAATACTTTGATCAGTATTTAGCATCTTTGAGTTCGATTATAAGGTTTGATCATTTATGTGATATATAATACTAAATTGGTATTTTAATTATATCTGGTATTTTAATTTCGCATATAAAGGTGTTCAGTGGCAATATTTTTTGGTTGATATTTCAGATAGGCAGCAAGGAATTGTGAAGGAAATATTGTTTCCAAATGTTCAGTATATGTGTTGGTGAAATGTACAGGCACGTGTAGCCTAAAATACAACAAATGGGAGATAAGCATGTTTATGTTATGCTACGTTTTTGATTTCTTAAAAGACTATGCAAACATAAATTAAGTCATGTTTTACCATTTGTAAATAATAAAAAGATTGTTCCTGTGTTTTTGCCTCTTAATCTTATGCAATGGATTTAATGTAGCTTGTTCCTTCTGAAGTATACACATGTATTGTTATAATTATACATTTTAAGTGCCAAGTTTATAACTTCATAAAATCATGTTTCTTTCTGCTCATCCTGTTATGTAAAATTTATTATACAAGTTTCAGTGTCTTCCTTAATTTTTTTACTGTGATTGAGACTGGATAATAACATTTTTCATATTTCTGTGCAGTACTTTGTATTCTCTGTTTTTCTGTTTCCTTAGTTTCATATAGCCTTTGTGTCTTCTTGCTTTATTTTTTTCCTATATTAGTAATAATCTTCACCATTTTTAGCTCCAAAATATCCCAGATAGAGTAAAAGTAATCTTAAACTATGTTCAGAACTATGATACCTTAACTAGAACAAAAGTCCAGCAAGATTCATCATTTTTTGTATTAACAAAAAATGTCTGATTTTAACAGTATGTTAAGAGCTTTAAATATTAAAGTGATTGTAACCTCACACATTATGTTTATTTGAATTGACACATTTAAAAGACTGTTTCATACCAATGACTAGTAGAAAGAGCTCCTGTATCAGTCATATATTGAAAACACATAGTGAAGTACATGAATGAAACTTGAAACATTTGTTGCAAAGTACTTAAGGTAAACTTACTGACTGTCGATCTCAACTCTTCATGAATGAATTATATGCTTATCTGTGTCGTCATTGCCTTTACCTTCAGCCAAAGTTGAAAGTGAATGGTATCTGGAAATGCAGGAGCAGCTTTAGAGAAATTGTTTATTTTCAAAATGTGTATGAACATATGCAAATGTGACTGAGTAGGGAATCTCACTCAGCAAATAGAAAATTATCTCTGAATTTGATGGATATGTTTGAATTATTTGAATTTGTGTTTTATAGTGCTTATTTAATTTAAATGTATCTAGAACATTTTTACTATAAATTAGTGAGTGAACTTTCATATAACATAATGTTATTACAAATCATACAGGTATACAATAAGATGTTAATGTGTATAATTTCATTTATCTGTAAATCAGAAATTGGTCATGTATCAACTAAATAATTACATAAGTTTTTGTTTTGTTTCCAGGTATATGAACAAATTTGAATTTAAATAGTCTGGACACATGATTAGAATCTTCATAGTTAAGATACAAAAACTTTAGCAGTATGAGATAATCTGTTTGATTTTATTTCATTAAACTTGTGATAATATCTTTTTCAAATAAAGTATGAAACTTTACCTTTAGCATTTTCTTTTTCAATTAGGTAATTAAAGATGCAATTTTGGCATACACAAAATTTGAACGTATTCTCTGGGTAAGGGATTGGCCTGGACAAACAGTTCTCTGTGTATCCCAAACCTTTTGGACTCTCGAAGTACAGAAAGCTATTTCACAGGGACAAATGGTAAGTTTTGTTTCCAATTTTCCATCATTTTTCAATAATGATTGTTGGCAGGATTAAGATACTGTGGTACATCTACACGATGGAATACTATGCAGCTGTCAGAAAAGACAAAGTCACGAAATTTACATGCAAATGGATGGACATGGAGAGTATCATGCTGAGTGAAATTAGTCAGAAGGTAAAAGACAGATATAGAATGACTGCTGCAGTCATTAGTGGTATATAAATATTTACTAATGCTCTACTAATTATGTGAAATATTATTGCCACACTAGGACTGAACATTGAATGTTCACAATGGGATTTGCATGATAATCCCTAAATGTCTGTAGAGCAAACCACAATGCGTAAGAGAGAGAGAGAGAGGAGAGAGAGAGAGAGAGAGAGAGAGAGAAAGAGAGAGAGAGATAGTGCCTGCTATAGAGGCAGGCTGGAGGAGGGGGAGGGAAAACTTGGAGATATTGTTGGTGGGAATGGGGCACTGGTAGAGGGACGGGTGCTGGAAAAATGTATGGCTGAAACCCAATCATGAACATCTTTTAATTGTATATCACATGGTGGTATAATAAAAAAAAATAAATAAATAAAAATAAAAAGTTAATTGACTTTAATTAAGTACTTTATACATAACAAAAATGCTATGTGGGAGACTAGAGACATGGTATACAGCTTTAAGGTGCTTGCCTTCCATGTGACTGATACCAGTTTGATCCTTGATACCACATATGGTTCCCTGAGTAATGGCAGGCGTGATCTATAAGAAAGCCCTGAACACTGTTGGGTGTGGGTCCCTCCCACATGAAAAAGCCATGGACATTTGCATGGTATTACATGAATAACTTAAAGATACATGGGTTTATTCACAGTATGTAGAAGTCAGGCTACATGAACCTCTCCTATGTATATACATTTTGTGTTTTTTAAAAAGTTGATTGATAATAGGACTAAGAAGCTTTCTAAACTCAGAAATATAGGAGGAATTAATGTAATATAATTTGCTTATGTCTTGAATAAAATCTTCCTATGAAGATTCCAGCTGATTGATTTTTGGATGATGAGGCCTAGCTAACTTGGAGCTTTGCTGTTTAGCTCACTTACAATTTAAACTATTTACATGTTCTTAAACCAGGATTCATGCTAATGAGATCTCTCTTCTGTATAAACACTGATGGAGGGTGTGGCAATTACAAGAGTTATTTTTACTCTGAATCAGTAACTTCTGAAATAATTACTATAATCTCTACTATGATTTTAATGTTATCTAGATTGGAAACTATTCCTCTTAATACCCACTGGTCCCAGTGTAGAGCAGTTAGAATTTACTAGCAGACTCCCACCCTGGCTATGTTGAGACTATTGTTTTAGATCAAAGGAAGGTTCACACTAGTTTTCCTCAAGCAGGTGAGCATCACCCTGTCAGTAAACAGAGAACAAGATACTCAGAATCACTTGGTGCAAAACAGAAAATAGATGGACCTTGTGGGTACCATCTAGATTATCTGAAGCCTATGAAAATATGATGTGTTTCTCCCCGTGGAACGTATTACTTTTTATCAGCTCTCTCTCTCTCCCTCCCTCCAGTGTTTTGACATAAAAGATAATCTCAGAGAAAGGGACTAGTCCCTGGCATAATCATTTGTTTAGACCTGAAACAAGTGTGGTTCCACCCTAGGGTGGTACCACCTTTCTTCTACACCCAGAAGCTGATTTGTTGACCTTTGTTGACAGGACCCTCCCTGAAGATAGGGTTATTTTGGATATATAAGGGTACTGACTTGAGGTATGGGGATCCACTTTGGTGGGAGACTTGGGCCCAAGTGCATGGTTGAATTTTGGATCCAGAGCTAGAGATCTGGGGAATCCCATTATCTTGGATTGCAGTAGCAGAGCTTGTTTTATTGGTAATTAGTAAAAGCCTTTTAGAGCTGTGCTGGACTCCTGAGTTTTCACCCATTCCTTCCAGCTCGGAGGTAGAAGGGAACTTGTTTCCTGATACTGTTGGGGACCTCAGCAGCTCCCTGACAATTAGTAGTGATTTTTATCTTCTTATGTTAATTTTCACCAATTTATTTTATTTTTTCTGTGATTTTATTTTATTTATACCAATTTATTTTATTTTTTTCAGTGATTTATTTGTATCATTGGTTTTCAGTGTTAAAGAATTTTCAGCATTAGATTTACACTTTGCAGTGTTGATACTACTGTTGCATCATCAAGGTTCCAGTGCCTTTCTATACCAAAAGGATCCCTTTCTTCATCATTACACGCAATCCTAACTTCCTCTCATGACAACCATAATTTTTGTCATTTAAGTGCTAGTTTTGCTTCTTTTGCTTCTTTGTTTGCCTACTTTATGTATATCCAACACATAAGTGATGTTTTCTAATTGTATTAGACTTTGTTCTTTTTTTTCACTTAGCGCAGTGACCTCCATATCCATCATTTTGTCTCAAAAGGGCACATTTTCAACCTTTATAACAGCGACATTTCATTGAGTGTAAATACCAGAACTTCTGTATTCACTCATCTTGCAATGGACATTTAGGTTGATTCCAGGTTTCTAGCTATTGTGAATTGTGCTGCTATGAATAGAAGGGTGCAAGTATCCTTTGATCTAGTGTCTTCAAATCCTTTGTATAAATGCCTGTAAATAGTACTGTTGAATCATGTGGAATTTCCAGTTTATTGTATTTTATTTTATTTTTATAGGGATCCTTCCTAACTAGTTCTACTTGGTGGAGCCTGGGCCACTCCTTGTGGTGTTTGGTTCCAGTAGTGATCGAGGGCAACCAGGGCTACACCAAGCAGAGTTGGCTAGCTATGTTGTACTGGGATCAACTCAGAACCTATATTATAGGTCTTTAAAAATGTTTTTATTATATCACCGAGATAGACAATTACAAGTTGTTCATGATTGGGCTTCAGTCATACAGTGTTCCAGCATGCATCCCTCTACCTAGTGCCTATTTCCCATCACCAACGTCCCCAGATTCCTTCCCCTCCCCCAGATATGTATGGCAGGCACCTCTCTCTCTCTCTTCTCTCTGTCTCTCTCTGCATTATATTTGTAAAACATACATTTAGGGGTTATCATGTATGTCCCTTTACCTCTGTCAATGCTCAGTTTTACTCTGGTGTTACCATTTCCAAAAATTATTGGCATTCTGATCCCTTCTCTATCTTACCTAACCTCTGTCCGCCTCACACTTGTGGGAGATTCTAACCATTGACAAGTCCTCCTGGTCCCAATTTTCCCTGGTTTTGGATATTAGTCCCATACTATTTTTTTATGTCCCACAAATGAATGCAGTCATTATATATCTGTCTTTTTCCTTCTGACTAATTTCACTCAGCATGCTCCTCTCCATGTCCTTCCATTTAAAGGCAAATTTCATAACTTCATTTTTCCTAACAGCTACATAGTATTCCATTGTATAGATGTATAAAGCACTCAGGTTGTTTCTTTACAATTTTTTTTAATTTTGCTTTTGTTTTTTGGGTCACACCCAGTGATGTTAAGGGTTTACTCCTAGCTTTTTAAGAATTCCTCCTGTCTTAATTACAACTGCTCTGTAGTAGAGCTTGAGGTTGGGGAAAGTGATACATCCCATCTTCTTTTTCCCAAGGATTGCTTTAGCTATTCGTGGGGGTTTATTATTCCATACAAATTTCAGGAGTCTTTGTTCAATTTCTTTGAAGAACATCATGGGTATCTTTATAAGGACCGCATTGAATCTGTATAAAGCTCTAGGGAGTATTGCCATTTTGATAATGTTAATCCTTCCAATCCATGAGCAAGGAATGTGTCTCCATTTCCTCAGGTCCTCTTTTATTTCCTGAAGTAATGTTTTGTAGTTTTCTTTGTAGAGATCCTTTACATTCTTTGTCAAACTGATTCCTAGATATTTAATTTTCTGCTGGCACAATTGTGAATGGGATAGTTTCTTTAATGTCCCTTTCTTCTCTTTTACTGTTTGCATATAGGAAGGCCATTGACTTTTGGGTATTGATTTTGTACCCTGCCACTCTACTATAGGAATGTATTATTTCTAGGAGCCTCTTGGTAGAGAGTTTTGGGTTTTCCAGGTATAATATCATGTCATCTGCAAATAGTGACAACTTGGTTCTTCCCTTCTTCCCTGGATGCTCTTACTGTCTTTTTCTTCCCTGATTGCTATGGCAAGTACTTCCAATACTATATTGAATAGAAGTGGTGAGAGTGGGCAGCCTTGTCTTGTCCCTGATCTTAAGGAGAAGGCTTTCAGTTTTTCCCCATTGAGAATGATGCTCGCTGTGGGCTTGTAGTAGATGGCCTGGATTATCTTGAGGAAGGTTCCTTCAATCCCCATTTTACGGAGAGCTTTTATCATGAACGGGTGTTAAATCTTGTCAAATGCCTTCTCTGCATTTATTGATATGATCATAAGGTTTTTATTTTTCTTTTTGTTGATATGATGTACTATGTTGATTGACTTGTGGATGTTGAACCATCCTTGCATTCCCGGGATGAATCCCACTTGGTCATGGTGTATAATCTTTTTGGTAACTCTTTGTATTATATTTGCTAGTATTTTGTTGAAGATCTTAGCATCTGTATTCATCAGGGAGATTGGTCTGTAGTTTTTCCCATAGACCTACGGAATAGAACTGAATATCCTGAAACACACTCTCAAATATACAACCACTTAATCTTCGATAAAGGAGCAAAAAAATATTAAGTGGAGCAAAGAAAGCCTCTTCAACAAATGGTGCTGGGAAAACTGGGCAGCTATGTGTGAAAAATGAACTTAGACCTCCTTCTAACGCCATGCACAGAAGTCAGATCAAAATGGATCCTAGATCTCAACATCAGACATGAATCTATAAGGTACATCGAAGAAACATAGGAGAAACACTCTATGACATCGAAACGAAAAGTATCTTTAAAGGCGACACACCACTGACCAAGCAAATGGAAGCAAAGATAAACAAATGGGATTATATAAAATTGAAAAGCTTCTGCACCTCAAAAGAAACGGTGACCAAGATACAAAGACAATCCACAGAGTAGGAAAGGATATTCACCCAATACCCATCTGACAAGGGGTTAATACCCAGGATATGTCAGGCACTGGTAGCCCTTCATAAGAAAAAAGCAGCCATCCCCATCAAAAAATGGGGAGAAGAAATGAACAGAAGCTTCCAAAAAGAAGAAATTTGAATGGCCAAAAGGCATATGAAAAAGTGTTCTTCCTCTTTAATCATCAGGGAGATGCAAATCAAAACAACAATGAGGTACCATCTCACACCACAGAGACTGGCACACATCCAAAACAGCAAGAACAACCGGTGCTGGCGTGGATTTGGGGTTAAAGGGACTCTGATCCACTGTTGGTGGGAGTGCCGACTGGTACAGCCCTTTTGGAAAACAATATGGGCATTCCTCCGAAAAGTAGACATTGAGCTCCCATTTGATCCAGCAATAGCACTCCTGGGAATATACCCGAGACCGAAAAACACATAGCAGAAACACTATCTGTACTTCTTTATTCATCTCTGTGCTATTCTCTATAGCTAGAATCTGGAAACAACCTAAATGCCTGAGAACAGAGGACTGGCTAAAGAAACTGTGGTTCATCTACACTATGGAATACTATGCAGCTGTCAGAAAAGATGAAATTATAAAATTTACCTGCAAATGGATGGACATGGAGACTATCATGCTGAGTGAAATTAGTCAGAAGGAAAAGGACAGATATAGAATGACTGCATTCATTAATAGGATATAAATAGATACCAGTGTTTTACTAAATATGGGAAATGGTAATGGCAGATTAAAACTCACCACTGAATATACACAAAGAGACTTAAGTGATAAACTCTAAATATCTGCAGGGCTAGCCACAATGTGTAAAAAGAAGAGGGAGAGAGATGCAGAGAGACAGAGAGAGAAATAGAGGAAACTGGGGTACCTGCTATTGAGGCTGCCTGGGGGTAGCAGGAGGGGGTGCGGTACATTGGTGGTGGAAATGGGGCACTGGTGGAGGGATGGGTGCTGGAATACTATATTATCAAGAACCAATTATGAACACCTTTGTAATTGTATGTCTCACGGTGGTATAATAAAAAAAATTTTAAAAAAGATAAAATCCACTGAGATTAAGGTGGAGTTATTAATTATTTATAACCCCCTCACATAATTCTGAGTTACTGTGTAGTCATTCGGAGAAAAAGGCAATATGAGAGGCTGGGCTTTGTCTTGAGTAACTCCTTCTAGGGGGTGATTCAGCTTTACAGACTCTGAGTCCCTGGACCATTTGTTGGCAAGACATGCTGTGTTATTCCTGATTGCCTTATTGTTCACTTCATTTATGAAAGCTTTTAAGTGAAAGTACTTCATCTGAGGACCCCAGACAGGGGCAGAGCGCTACGGCCTCCCGGACCAGCGCTCACGGGCGCCCGGGAGGATGGGGGTCCAGCCCTGGCCCCACCATCCCAGGAGCCTCGCAACCAGACGACCCCCCCACTCGTGAGGGTCTCCATGTTCCACATCCGGACTCCTCTCGCAGACCTCCACCCGCAGACCAGCCCAGCGGCCGCCCGGTCACAATAAAGCTGGACTTAGAGAGCCCACAGAGCGCACCGACGGCAGAGCCGCCTACCGTGATGATGTAAACCGAATTATAGACCTCATTCGAGGAGAGGCCATGCCGGAGCAGAGCCGCCACAGCAGGACAGGACAATGGAGATACTGGGGCCCGCCGAGAACGAGAACGGAGACAGTGACAGTGATACTTCATCATGTTCCCACAGCTAAGTTTCATGATAGAAACTGAACTTCATGTGTGACTTTAAAATGAATTCTTCTTTATGGTCTGCCTGTGATCGCCCTGCTTCAGTATGTCCTTCATCCACTGTGTGTGCACCTTGTCCTGTCCCTATTTTCATACCTTCTTCCATGTTCACATCATTCAAATTCTGTTTTAGCATAATGAGAGACTAGTACATATTTTAGGATTTTACATCATTGAACATTTACATTCTGTCATTGGAGATTTGTATATATTTTGAATTCTCTGTTATTTTTCCTGATTTAAAGTTTTTATTCATAATTATTTCTGATTGTATTTCTTAAACCTTGCAGTTATGACTGTATTTGAGTGTTTCCTGAACATGCAAAAATGGTAAATTATTATGTTAATTATAAACTCTAGAATCTTTAATATTACCTTACTTCAGGATTTGATGTCTAGAGTTTTATTTAACCAAGATGAAGATGATGGAGCTTCATGGTTTTGGGCCACACCTGGTGATGCTCAGGGTTATGCCTGGCCCTGCTCTCAGGAATCATTCCTGGTAGAGCTTGGGGACCATGTGAGATGCCAGGGGATTGAACCCAGTTGAACCACATGCAAGGCAAATGCCCTACCCACTGGGCTATCTCTTCAGTGGGTCCCCCCTTTTTAGTTTGGGTCACACCAGTCATGCGCAGGTACTTACCCTGACTCAGTACTTAAGGGGTCACTCCTGGTGGTGCTTAGGGGCATTGTGTGGTGCCAGAATCCAATACGGGCTTCTGCATGCAAAAGCGTGTGCTCTAGCCCAGGAGAGAACTTTCTAAAGTCTTGAAAGGTCTTAACCCACTTGCTTTTCTAGAATCTTTAGTTTGTTCCTTGATCACTTGATCATTTGTTCCTAGTTAACCCATATGACTTCTTATTTATTATTATTATTTTTTTTTTTGCTTTTTGGGTCACACCTGGCAATGCTCAGGGGTTTCTCCTGGCTCTGCACTCAGGAATTACTCCTGGCGGTGCTCGGGGACCATATGGGATACTGGGGATCGAACCCGAACCAGCATGGGCCGGCCACGTGGAAGGCAAACGCCTACCTGCTGGGCTATCGCTCCGCCCCTAACCCATATGGCTTCTATGGGAAGATTGTTTTTGATAAATTGTAGTAGCTGTTCAATGTGGAAAATTTTTCATTGAGTTGCGCTTTCTGGTTTGAAGGCTTGAGGGCATGCTGCTGTGGTTCGAGGGATACTCCTAGCTCGGTGCTCAGGGGTCATTGCCAGCCGTACTCTGGGCACACGGTGCCGGGGTTCAGCCTGTACCCCTGACTTGTGATGTATGTACTGTTGCCCATCGTGTTCTCTCCATCCCCCGGTACCTTGAAATGTGAATAGTAAGAATTGTGTAAGGTTCATACGAATTTGTTCATAGGCGTTAGAGTCTTCCATATCATTGATAATCCAGAAATAGAAATATTTTACTGAATTATTTTCAAATTAAAATTTTCAAATTAAATGTCCATTATAATCCCATGAGGCGCTCAGGAGGCATGGCGGGTTCTAGCCTTAGCCTGCCACCCCAGCACCTCACAAAAAGCCAGACGACCCCCCGCACTCCATGGGGGCCCGCCATTTTCCACATCCAGACTTCGCTCTCGTCACAACTCCCCTAGCAGACCAGACTATCACAGTCCGGTTCACGCAGCCGCTAGCGGCCACGCAGCTCATCAATAAATGCTTTATTTAGAGTTGACTACAAGAGTATGCCACCCGCACGGCAAGCCTGGCAAGCTGCTCGTGTTGTATTTGATATGCCAAATACCAGTAACATTTATATTAGGTCATTCCCATGACCTAATATAATGGTTTGAGGCTCTTTATGTTCCTGGAGCAAGCAGATGCCTTTGGGTTCTACTAGTATGAGACAGGACATAAGGAGATATTGCTGGTGCCCGCTCTAGCAAATAGATGATGAACGGGAAGATAGTGATAGTGATAGTGATTTTTCCTGACTAATGAGTGGTTCACATTCGAAAATGATACTTAGGCTGAGCAGCCAGACACTCTTGGCAGCCTCACAGTGCACATTCCAAGCAGCCTGGAGCTCCATGTACTAATGGTTCCACAAAGGATAGTGTCACATTTCCAGCAGTCCTGTGCATCTCACAGTCTATGTTTCTATTTCCTTGTTCTATAAATGTTGATTATGGAACTAGTCTATAGAACAAATGACTGGAGCTATGAAACGAATGAATGAGTGAATTGCCATTGTTACAGTGCTCAGCAAATTGCAAATATTGATATGATTTTGGATAGGTATATCATTGAATATGCAGACGTGACTAGGTATGATAAATTAAGTGATTTAGATTAGGGTTTTATTTAAGCTGAGTGAAATACTAGTTTCACTCAGCTTAAATAAAGATTAACCCAGAAGAAGAACCAAGAGAAACCCCCCACACCTTACTGGCAGTGTCATCACCATAAAAACTCCACAGCTCGTAAGATCTCCACCCAAGAGATTAAGCCAGTCTCCAGCCTGGCTTGTCAGAAACCCAGCCTACAAGGACCCACCCTTCAGAGACCCGCCCTTCAGAGGAGAGTACTTCAAGCCCAGGACTGCTTGAGCCACAGACGCAGATACACTCGGCAGAGCAGATACCAACTTTCCATAGTTGCGCGGGCCGCATAGCGGCCGAACGATTTACCTCCAAATTACCGTGAATATTCTACCCACCTCTCTGAGAGAGCCCCCACAAGGTAATGAGAGTATAGCGCCTGCATGGCAGAGCCTGGCAAGCTGTCTGATGTGTGTTTGATATGCCAAAACCAGTAACAAAAATGTTTATTTTCCTGACACCAAAAAAGCCCTTAATATACGGCAGCAGTAAGAAAGGTAATAAGGGCCGCCCCCGGCGGGCTCCCCCCCCCCCCCCCCCCCAGCCCAAAAAAAGAACCCAGTAAGGTGAATAAGCAGTGCCTGATAAAATTTCACGGCCATCCTAGGCTGCCAAAACGAAGAAGGACTAAAATGACTGTCTGTACTTTCAATGCACGTACACTGGCATAGGAAGCATATATCGAGGATCTGATGGTGCAAGCACAAAAGATCAAATACAACATCATTGGTCTGACTGAGATGAGGAGGCATCAGTTGCATCATGCTTCATTTGACACCGGAGAAGAATTGTTCCTTGGAATATGCGACCAAAAGAGGCGTGGGTGGCGCGTCAACACGAACATGGCCATCAACATTGATTCATTTGAATGCCTAAAAAACCGGATAGGATGATTACACTTGAAGAGATGTGGCCCACTGCCAGCTATTTCTATCTTCATTGTCTACACACCAACATCCACATACAAGGAAGATGAAATTGAGAAATTCTACATGGAACTGGAGGAGTTCTATAAAAAAGGTCATACCTTATACAAGATCATAGTCGGTGATTTTGACTATGATCAAGTCATAGGACCGAGAAGATTGGCTGAAGAACTCCACATTGGGACCCATGGCCTATAATGGAACAAACAGGGTGAGAAACTATCTGAGTTCATCATGTCCACCAAGACCATTCATGGGAACTCACAGTTCCAGAAGGCTGAAGCGTAAAGTTGGACATGGGAATCTCCTGGTGGACTGTTCCACAATGAAACTGACCACATCATCTTCAATTGACGGTTTTGTCTGACCGTAGTTGCTGTCGTCCCCAAATTCCAAACAGGATCGGACCACTGTCTCTTTCCTGCAAAATTCTACTTCATGCAACGGGGAGAAAAGGCTGCAAAGTTTAAGAAGAGAACTCCCAGAACAACCACCAACTGGGAAATCTTTGGCACCATTGCAGCAACATGGGAAGATACCATCATTGACGATATCGATGAAGAATACAACTGACTGGTTCAGCACCTACATGATTGTGTGAAAAATGCCGAGAGAGAGAAAGAAAGACACAAACGGATGCCTATCTTTAGAAACTCTCGAGCTCATTCGCCAACGTGTCAAGGCGCGAGCCTCAGGCAACCAAATGCTAACATCCAAGCTTGCAAAGCAGTGCAGAGAAGTGATAAAAGAAGACCTCAAAGACAGAAGAGCAGAAATAATGGAAGATGCAGCAGAAGCAGAGAAAAGTATTTGCATCGCCCGCCTGTTCTTTGTCAACTATAAGACCAAGATGACTGCCCTCCGACGCCCTGATGGATCTATCACATCTTCCAGAAAGGCAATGGAGAAGATTATCCATGACTTCTACTCAGATCTCTTTGGTAGCCATGTCCACCTGCCCACATACCAAATTCCACAGGATGGATATGTCATTCCTAATGTTCACCCTTCTGAAATCCAACATGCCATTTCATTAGTAAAGAAGGGAACAGCACCAGGCCCAGACAAAGTCAGACCCGAACACCGAGGAATCTGCCGCCGGTACTCATCAATACACTAGCTCAGCTCTTCACACTCTACCTGTCCAAATGCAAGGTGACCTCCCAAAAGAAAACCAGCAGGACAGTTCTACTGTTCAGAAGGGAGACATTCACGACATTGGCAACTATCGCCCCATCTGCCTGTTGTCCATCATCTACAAGCTGTTTACACGAGTCATCCTGAATAGGATTAGCAGAACACTAGATGAAGGACAACCACGCGAGCTAGCTGGGTTCCTGAAAGGATTCAGCACAATCGACCATATCCACACGGTAACCAACCTCATTGAGGTTTGTAGGGAGTACAAGATGCCGCTCTGTCTCATATTCATTGATTTAAAGAAAGCCTTTGATTCTGTGGAGACTGAAGCAGTCATCGAAGCCCTAGCCAAACAGGGTGTTCAAACCCAATACATCAAGATCCTTCGTGAGCTGTATTACAGATTCACCACCAGGATTTCACCATTCTACAAGGAAGTGATCATTGATGTCAAAAGAGGGGTTCGACAGGGTGATACCATTTCACCAAAACTCTTCTGTGCCACCCTTGAGAACATAATGCGACAATTAGAATGGGAAGGAATGGGGGGTGAAGATAGATGGTCAGCAACTACACCACCTCCGCTTCGCTGATGACATCGTTCTAATAACACCAAACATTAGCCAAGCGGCACAAATGCTGGCTGACTTTGACTGATAATGTGGAAAGATAGGTCTACAACTGAATCTCAAGAAAACTATATTTATGAAAAATGAACTAGTTCCAGAGGCCCCATTCACTCTCAATGGAACAGACATCTCTGAATGCAGCAGTTATGTGTACCTAGGTCGAGAAGTCAACATAATGAACGACCAAAACCTGAGCTGCACAGGAGGAAGAGAGTGACATGGAATGCCTTCAAAGGCATCGAAGAAATAGCTAAAAGGACAAAAGAACCTCCGGCTCCGGGCACATCTCTTTGACTCCACCGTTCTCCCTGCATTAACATACGCCTCAGAGACCTGGGCCCTACGAAAGCAGGATGAGAATGCTATTCGGGTCTCCCAGAGAGGAATTGAAAGAGCTATGCTTGAATATCACGCCTCACTCAAGTGAGAGAAGGAATTTGGAGTTCTGACCTCCGTAGCTATTCCAGAATCAGGGACGCTGTCTCGTTTGCCAAGGCATCGAAAATCAGATGGGCTGTACATGTAATGTGATTTGGAGGCGACCGCTGGACTAGAGCTGTTACCGACTGGACCCCATGGGATGTCAAAAGATCACGTGGCCGCCCACCTACAAGATGGTCAGTCTTCCTTGTCAAGACCCTGAAGGAATGGTTTTAGGGTCTTCATTTTTCTGAATCAACTAGATGCCATTGGGCTACATTATCATGTGATAGGGTCCAATGGAAATGTTACTGGCACCCGCTCGAGCAAATCTATGAATAATGGCATTCAAGTGATCAAGTGAAATAGTAGTTACCCTCCAGAGTCATCATTTTACTGTATAGAATTGTTTCAGATGGATAAAATGTAACAAATATCAATATGATATCTTTCCCAACTCAGACACTCTGAACTCTCATTGATTCATGTAACAGTTACAGGAATTCATTTCATCACAACCAGGAGCTAAATACAGGTCTGAATCTTTTTTTTTAGTATAGGAGAGTATATTCTTCTTGTATAAATCGTAGTAAATATTTAGGACATATAATTTGTTCTGTCAGATTGAAACATTACATTTTACTTTGATATCAGTGTCAGACTAATAGAACGTAGAGACCTGGATAAAGCTCTCTGATATCTTGACTTTCATTGTTGAGTGAGGTAAGAAACACTACCTGGACCAGCAGTTTTGGAGACTGCCAGGGTCATAACTAGGAATGCTCAAGCGGGCCAGATAGTTTGGGGATCAAACTCATTTCCCTGCAACATGCAAGGCATGGACCTTTGGCTCCTGATAACTTCCTGACAACAAAATGACTTTCTTTAAAAAAAATGGGGTGAGGATATGCAAAAAAAGATGGAAGTGTTAAAGCAGATGCACTGCATGTACGACCCTGACGTCAGGTCCGGGGCGCTGCCAGGGGTCTGGCCATGTCCCAACCATCTCACTTTGGGAGTATCTCTGGTGACCAAAAAGCACTGCCTAGAATCGTCCCTTGACCGCATTCACTGCTGGATGACCCTGCAACAATTGCCTGGCTCCCTAAAGAAGGGAGATGGAAAAAGGGACGGAGTGAAGGATGGCAGGGAAGAGAAAATATTTCAAGGAAAATGAAAAACAATTTGTTGTTCTCAGTTCTGTCCTTTAAATTCTTTCTAATTCCTGGCAATCCTTTCATTTTTCATTTCTGTCACTCACTTCACCCTAAAAGAATAGAACATACTCATTATTAATATATGTTTACTAATATTTTTGGAGAGAGGCATTACATTATCCTTTGAGTCTTAGCACTTCCCTTAAGTACAGTTTTCATTGATTTTATTTTATTTCTCAGTATAAAACCTCTTTTCCGATTTTAACTTTGTCATTATAAAATTCACTAGAAAAGACCTTAATGCAAGTCTGATTCTTGGAACTGGTATTAGCTCTCCAGAAAGCAAATTGTTAGATGTCATGTTTTAAGTGGTACAAATTCAACTCAAAACAAAAAGTGCTGAAGAATCCTGGGGTCCAAGAAGAAACTTTGAAATCCGGATCTGAGGCTTAATTTCTGTTGCCATTTCTTTTCATTATCTACCTAATTTTCATACTACTTTCTGGCAGACATTACTCTGCAGCAAACATCACGTCTTGTTGTAGCTTCAGATGGGCACATTCAGTCTACCTCTCATAGAGAAAAGTACATTTTAACTATCTGTAGCAGTTGCCTGAGAGAAGTCTCATGGGCTCACATTTCCCTCCTACATTGTCATGAAGGTGAGGTTAGTATTACCAGCTGCGTCTCTAGAGCCCCAGATTAGGACCAGAGATATAGTTTTTCTTGCTCATGGCTGACCCTGGTTTGATCTCCAGCAGTGCTTATAGTTCCCTGAGCACCACCAAGATCCCTGATCACAGAGCTAGCCTTAAGCTCTAAATTCCACTGAGCATGGCCCATAAAGAAGAATAAAAATAGATAAATAAGTAATAGAACCCTAGAGTATAGAGAAAGGGTAGGAATAGGAAAGGATTTGGTTTGACTTGTAAATTCTCTCTTCTGTGGCCAGGAGGATCTATTAGGAGATCTATTAGATTATTGTCCACTTAATACCTTAAGTTGTAAGAAAAATGAATTATTTTAGCATTAAGCCATATGGGAAAGTATAAGAAAATGTAGAAAATACATCTGTCTATATGCTATCTGAAAACACTTTTGTTTGGAGCTGGAGTAATAGTACAGTGGGTGGGGCACTTGCCTTGGATGCAGCCAACCTGGGTTCGATCGGTCCCTGACATTCCATATGGTCTCTTGAGCACCACCAGGATTGATTCCTGAGTGCAGAGCCAAGAGTAACCCCCTGAGCATCAATAGGTGTGAGACCTTTTTGTTCAAAAGACTGTGATTACCTTATATAAACATCTTCTTGTCTTTCAGTTTCTTGAGCAATATTTGGAAAAATGTAACAGGCAAATTGATGATATTGTCACCTTGGTTCGTGGCAAATTGTCCAAGCAGAATCGTGTCACACTGGGAGCCCTTGTGGTACTGGATGTCCATGCAAGAGATGTCCTCGCAGCACTCGTTAATAAAAGGGTTAACAATGAGACTGACTTTGAATGGCTAAGTCAGCTTAGGTACTATTGGCAAGTAAGTGCTGTCCCAATGTTATGACATAGCAATTTCAGCACATCTCATAGCTTTTTAATTTGTGTTTGCTTGCTCACATGGGAAATAGTGTGAGTAAGATCATTATTTTTTCTGAAGGCTGATTATGACCAAATGAGCATTTCCACATTGAAGATTAGAGCAGTAAAAGCTATAAAACTGTATGTGTATTTCAATATGCATATATAGACACAGATTATAAATAATTACAGAAAATTTATCATTTAAATGAGCCATTATGCTTTCTGAATATACAAAATTTGAGAATAGCTTAAAGTTTTATATTTATACACAAATATAAATATGTTTGATTTATGTAGGGGAGGTACAAATTGGAGTGGACTGTTTGAGTCTATTCTAGTCATTATATTTTTATCTTGTTGATTAATTGATGGAACCAGAAACATCATCTGGAAGGAAGATTTTTATCAGGATCTCAATTGCAGGTTAATGGTGGGGGTAATGGCACTTGCCATTGGGAAGGCAGAAAGAATAATAATAGTGTCAAGGATTAGGCCAGTTAACAGTGAGCAGAGACAACTAATGTTTATAGATATAGACTGAAAGTTCTTACAGATGCTTTAATGGGGGAATTGGGAGGACTATTTAGGAGAAAAGAAACCACCACCCCTCTGGGAAACCATATGAGGAGCATTATGTGTCGTGGTAGGAATTTAGACTATGGAATCATTTTAAATAATAGATCCTCCACTTGCCAGATGTATAGCTTTGGGCAAGTTTCTTATTCTCTTCAAATATCAGTTTCCTTGGCAGTTAATGGTAAAAGGATAATATCCACTTCAAAAAAATTCAGAAGAGAAACAAATGACTGAAAATGTAGGCGCAATAGCGATAAGTATACTTTTCAAACATATGCTATTGGAAAAATGGAAGGCACTGAATCAGTTTCTCACACAAGTAAATTATAACAGACTTAGTGATGTATGAGAAATGGATTTTAAAGATGTTTATGACTATTACAAATTAAAGAGCTTGAGATCTCATAATTTTTTTAAAATTTTGTTACTTAAACTAATTTCATTTGATCTGATTTCTCCTAGGAGAATAATTTAGAAACACATATGATCAATGCAAGTTTGCGATATGGATATGAATATCTGGGTAACTCTCCTAGGCTGGTTATTACTCCACTCACTGATAGATGTTACAGGTAAAAATCACTAATTTAAGGATTGATTTGAAGTTAATTTCATTTACTCCTAAACACTGTTTTATTAAAAGCATCAAATTAACTGGTAAATGATAAAATTTCCTTTAGACCCTTAATTCTTCTCCCATTTTCACTTTTGTTTTTCTCAGCTTTCCTGGAACTGATTTTATCAGATATTGCTTATGTGTAATTGATCATTCTTTTTGCTATTGGGACTCTGATGCTTGCCTTTGGACCACTCCAATGCTTTGATGCCTTTAGAGCATCCTCTTTCTTCTCCTAAAACATCAAATTTTCTCAACTTTGCCCATGCTTATGGTGTCCTGGAGCTCTCATTCACTTTTCCGCTTTAACTACTCAAACTTGGAGCTTTCAGATCTGCATCTCTAGCCAACATCTCTCTCTCTAGAGGACTGTTGAATATCTACATTACATATCATCTGCATATTTACATTTTAGTGTTTTTCCCTTGTTGTTCTAATCTGAAAAGGGATTTTACTACTTTAACTCCAAATTCCAGTCTTTCACATTTTGCATTATTATTGAATACTAAATTAAATATAATTTAATTTTCTGCCAGAACATAAATCATTTTTTAGTTTATTGTGACTATACCAGTCAGTAGCAGGATGCAAACAGGAAGCAATTTTATATTATTACTGTTATTTTAAATTTACTCTATCATATCTAGGTTTGATATTTCTACTCCATTACTGGAGTAGATTTTTTCATTTTTATTATCACTATCACTACCACTATCTTCCCGTTAATCATCTATTTACTAGAGCGGGCACCAGCAATATCTCCATATGTCCCGTCTCATGCTAGTAGAACCCAAAGGCATCCGCTTGCTCCAGGAACATAAAGAGCCTCAAACCATTATATTAGGTCATGGGAATGACCTAATATAAATGTTACTGGTATTTGGCATATCAAATGCTACACGAGCAGCTTGCCAGGCTTGCCGTGCGGATGGCATACTCTTGTAGTCACCTCTAAATAAAGCATTTATTGATGAACCGCGGTGGCCGCTAGCGGCTGCGTGAGCCGGGCTGTGATAGTCTGGTCTGCTGGGTGGAGTTGTGACGAGAGGGAAGTCCGGATATGGAAAATGGCGGGCCCCATGGAGTAGGGGAAGGTGATCTGGCTTGTTTCGAGGTGCTGGGGTGGCAGGCCAGGGCTAGAACCCTCCATGCCTCCCAGGCGCCTCATGAGCAGCTGGGCACAGGGAGAGCAAGTAGCAGCTCTGCCCCATGTCTGAGAGTCTCTAGTTCAGCATACCTAGGCCGGATTGAAAAAAAAACTGCTGTAGGGTGGCTGTCGATGATCCGGGCTGTGATAGTCTGGTCTGCTGGGTGGAGTTGTGAGGAGAGGAAGTCTGGATGTGGAAAATGGCGGCCCCATGGAGTAGGGGAGGGTGGTCTGGCTTGTTGTGAGGTGCTGGGGTGGCAGGCCAGGGCTAGAACCGCCATGCCTCCCAGGATGCCTCATGAGCAGCTGGGCACAGGGAGAGCAAGTAGCATCTCTGCCTCATGTCTGAGAGTCTCTGGTTCAGCATACCTGGGCCGGATTGAAAAAAAAAAATAAAAATGATTCATGGTGGCTGTCTATGATCCGGGTTGTGATAGTCTGGTCTGCTGGGTGGAGTTGTGACGAGAGGGAAGTCCGGATGTGGAAAATGGCGGGCCCCACAGAGTAGGGGAGGGTGGTCTGGCTTGTTGTGAGGTGCTGGGGTGGCAGGCTGCCGCAGACCGCTCAGTCACGATGAGCTCTAAGTCTTGGGGATAACCAGCGTGAGGAGAATCAGGAGGACAGGAACGTTGGCTCGATGGACAGTCAGACACAGACACAAGAGAGGTCAAATGCTGCTGCAGTTTACTGAGGGCAAAAGCTTTTCTTTTTATGTTCAACAAATGCACAGATGCAAGATTACACCAGTTATTTTTTAGCAAAGGAGACATTTTTAACATCAAAAGGAGTTTATCATGTTTACCACATATGACCACCTTTTGCCTGCGCCTGTTTTTCAGACGTGTTTTTCTGACATCTTTTGTTTTTACATATTTTCATATTTGCCTCAAGTAAGGTATATATATTTTTTTAATCTTGATTTTCATAGAATTACTTACTAGCTCTATGCACATATTATAGATTAACTTAACCTACTCCTAAATAGAAACTTCTATGCAGAGTTTATTATTGTAAGATTATTAAGATTTTGTTCTAGAAAGTGTTAACTTTAACAGGCCCAATTTTTTTTTTCACACAGGAGGTTTAGGGAGGCTAATCACTGCATTCCGTCAACAGGGGGGTAGCTGGAGGCCTAGACCCATAGGTCAAGAATTCTCCCTTCCCGCTAATGATGGGAAGCAAAGGCCCGAAGGCCACGAGCCTTTCCTTATCAAGGACCTGAGACCAGCTCAGGCCTTGGCAGCCAGACGCTGCGCGGGCTGGCATTTTTATACTATCTTTGTTTTATGCTATAATTGTGTATAATGAAAAACTACTGTTGCCGCAGGCTTCTCTCTTTGTCCAGTTTCTCCATTACTCAGAGTCTAAGTTTCAGCATAAGCAAGCGCTCTAATTGCACACCAAGTATTCTTAGGAACAGCTAAGGGAGTTTAGGGGGCTTTGTTGGTGACAGTCCCTTTTAGGGGGAATCACCGCCTGGTAACTGTCCCTTTTTAGGGGAAGTACCAAAGCCATCCCCTGGCCCAGTGAGCACTTTCATGCTACGCGAGCCGGTGCCGCTGGAGCCGTGGCAGCAGGCCAGGGCTAGAACCCGGCATGCCTCCCAGGTGCCTCATGAGCAGCTGGGCACAGGGAGAGCAAGTAGCAGCTCTGCCCCATGTCTGAGAGTCTCTGGTTCAGCATACCTGGGCCGGATTGAAAAAAAAAACTGCTGCAGGTGACTGTCTATGATCCGGGCTGTGATAGTCTGGTCTGCTGGGTGGAGTTATGACGAGAGGGAAGTCAGGATGTGGAAAATGGCGGAAAAATGCCCAGATCATCGACAGCCAACCTGCAGCAGTTTTTTTTTTTTCAATCCAGCCCAGGTATGCTAAACCAGAGACTCTCAGACATGGAGCAGAGATGCTACTTGCTCTCCCTGTACCCAGCTGCTCATGAGGCACCTGGGAAGCATGCCGAAGTTCTAGCCCTGGCCTGCCACCCCAGCACCTCACAACAAGCCAGACCACCCTCCCCTACTCCATGGGGCCCACCATTTTCCACATCCGACTTCCCTCTCGCCACAACTCCACCCAGCAGACCAGACTATCACAGCCCGGATCATCCACAGCCACCCTGCAGCAGTTTTTTTTTTTTCAATCCGGCCCAGGTATGCTGAACTAGAGACTCTCAGACATGGGGCAGAGCTGCTACTTGCTCTCCCTGTGCCCAGCTGCTCATGAGGCGCCTGGGAGGCATGGCGGGTTCTAGCCCTGGCCTGCCACCCCAGCACCTCACAACAAGCCAGACCACCCTCCCCTACTCCATGGGGTCCGCCATTTTTATTATTACCATATATTATTAATGTTATTAATTTTGCATATTAAAAATTCATTGTAAGCAGAGGTTAGATAAGACAGAGAAGGGAACAGCATGCCAATAATTGTCGAAAGTCTATTACCACATAGAACTTAGTGCTAAATACAGGCAAGAAGATACACATGATAGCCTCTAAGTATATGTATTACAGTCCACAACATGTAAGAGAGGGAAGAGAGAAAGAGAGAGAGAAAAAAGAGAAAAGAGGTGGAGAACCTGCCACGGAGGCAGGCTAGGGGAGGTGGGAGGGAATAGGAGACATTGGTGGTGGGAAATGGGCACTGGTGGAGGGATGGGTGCTGGAACACTGTATGGTTAAAACCCAAACATGAACATTTTTGTAATTGTTAAAAAAAAAAATAAAAAGTTAAAAAATATGTAAAAACATAAAATAAAAAGTTCACTCTATTCAAATGGCAAAGTTTTATTTAAAGATAAAAGATGTTTGGCTTCATTTGTGACATAGATGTGGTCAAACTTTTGTCTCTTTTTGTTTGTTTTATTCAGCCACAATTAGTGGTGTTTTAGTATCATTCTTGGAGGTGCTCAGGAGACTGTGCAGTGCTGGGGACTAAACTCAGGTTTCCTTCCCTGTGAAGCATCTGTTGAGCCTATTGAGTCATCTTGTCAGTCCTTTGCATCATATTTTTATTTTGTTTGGTTTGAATGGCACAGCAGTCAGTGATCAAGGGTGACTCCTGGCTCTGTACTCAGAAATTAAATGGCATGCCAGGGATCAAACTTGGGTTAGCAGTGTGCAAGGCAAATTCCCTTCCTTCTGAACTATTGCTCCAGCCCCCATTTCATCATTTGTAGTCCTGCTTTTTTGTATAATGGACTCAGTTTCTGGCATTCATTGTTGGGTTTACAGGAGAGAAGGAAAGGGAGTTGATTTATATGTGAGAAATATTTTGTGTGATGACTATTTCTTGACCGTTTAGGACTCTCAGTCACTTACATATTCCTGCATCAACAAATATATGCGCCAGATCTAAGGAGATAGGTAGTAGTTATGTGGATCTTTGGAATTGTGTTTCCTAATCTGTGGAAGATATCTTCTCTGACTGAGGCTGATTTCCCTTCTGCCTCAAAGAGGAAGGACACATAGAGCCTTCCTGATTCCATGCGAGGTTCCATGCAGTAGGACTGAAAAATGGCTTCCTGGCAGAGCTCTGGTCTAGTCTAAGAGTGCGCACTCATTTGTTTTGGTAGCAGAAAGACATTGCTCATCCTGTCCCTATTCTTTAAGTCTGTGTGCTCAAGAGAGCAGCAATCATTCTCTTGACTTTCAGGTGTTGAAATTGTGAATCGGCTTTGTTTTTGTGTTTTGATCAGGGTACCACTGAGTGCCCTGACAAAATCCAGAAGTAGGGTCAGGAGGTCCCCTTCTGTCTGAGGGGATTGGTGGCTGGTGGACAGAGAAAGACGCGAGAATCCAGCAAAGTTTCAAAAGGCTTTACTCGCATTTGTTCTGGTATACAGTCCAACAATAGGAAAACACCAGACTTTAGGTTCCTGGCTGGGTCCCAGCCATATGTGGGTTTAGACTCCTCAGCCAAGATGGCCGCTACCACATGCCAAGACCCAACAGGGAAGAGAAGGGAGAGAGAAGGCAGACAGAAAAGAGAAGGAAGAGGGAGAAGGCAAAAAAAGGCAAAAAGACAAAAGGGGGGGTAGGGCCCCGCAAACATCAAAGAAAGCAGGCTACATCCTTTTATAACTTTTCAGCCCAGACTGGCCCACATCAACGGAAAGCAGTTAGGGTCAATCCCCTCAGGTAACTTCTCCCAGGACCTCACTTAGCTCCATTGAAATGTTAATATTGCCCCAGCCAAGATCTGCCTTGGAAGTCTCCCTGCATGCGCTATGTAGAGTGGGGAAGGACATGTATCTGTACCAATGGATACTCTACAGCCAGGTATATATTTCTCTAAGCCTTCACAAGATTCTCATCTTTACTTGATAGTTGTTTTGTATATTAGCCTTTGGACTTATTAGAGAACCACACTTGCTTGCTTGGAGGCAAACAGCATTTCTCTCTGGTCTAATTACTTAGAAATACAACATGTCCAGGTAAATATACTGGTAAGATCTCATCTAGTCCCATGATGATTGTGGTATTATGAGAGAAAATATTTGTATCAGCTAACATAGAATACATGGTAATATAAAATGCCACATAAAGTCACAGATTCAAACTGTTTTCTTGCCCCTTATCTACAAAGTGGCCTGCAGGAGGAAACTCCAGGCAAGATGCAAAGGCTCTGGGCAACAGTGTACTGTAACAGTGTTCCACAAACCTCAGGGGTGCTCATTGTGCTAAGCTCACTGAGTGGTTTTCCAAAACCTTGAGAGAGGAACTCCAGCTTTCCCTCTGTCCATCAGAAGGAAGGGGATGATAGCACACTAAAGACATTTTCCCGTGCAATCCGCACTTCTGGCCGCTCATTACCACCTTCCAAGCCAATTTCTGTATGTTTGATGGCAGTTGATCAATTTCACTAGGTTTAAGATAAAATTATTCTTTTATATTATGTTCAGCCTAAAGTTTTAGTCATAATTCTAAGGCTTAGAGATTTCTATTTAAATGGAACATAACTTAAAGTTTATATTTATATAGATATATCAAAAATCTTATCACTATCTTACTGCTGCTTCTTTATTTCTGGTTAATTCTTATTTTAGGCAGCAATTTTAATTGTTACACTAAGAACTCTGCCAGCAGTAAATCTGTCCGAAAACTGTCCTTTCCTTTTCTTTTTCTTTTTGTTCCTCTGGCTCTAATCAATAATTTAATGATAGATTGGAGAGGCATTGAATTATAGATGTATGGCAGTTTTCCCTCAGCCCTCCGTACTGGGTAGTCTCCTGGCATACATTGTGACTGCTAAACTGCTGCCTTGTAATAATTATCCTATGTAAGTTTGCTTTCTCTGTTGTCGCTTTTTCTTTCTTTTTTGGATAATATTATTTATAAAACTACAGCTGTGGTTTTGTTATCCTTTAGTTTGCTTGGATCTTTTTTCAATTCTCATCTTCATTTATGAAAAATTCTCACTCAGTATTCAACTTTGCTTCCCCATTATTCCCTCTTTTTTCCCATTTCTCTTAACTTTTCTCTTGTTCATTTTCTATGTTTCCTGCACTGATTCACTCATATTTGTATTGTGGTTCCTGTTTTTAAAAATGCTTATTTTGCTATTTTTATCATATTTCACCCTTTTTAAAAAGTTCAGTATTGTGTTTCATCCTTAGAATGTCATGTTATCTCTTTTATGAAGTTGGATTTTTCTCACAATTTTATTTTTGTATTGAAGAATAATTGATATATATCATTTTAGCTACAGGTATACCAAATAAAGATTCATTATTTGTATACATCTTAAAGTGATCATCACAATAAATCATGTTAACATCTCCCCTATATATAGTACAGCTGTCTTAGCAGCATTTAAATATACAGTACAGTGCTATTTACTATAGTCACTATACTGCACATGATATTATGCGTTATATTACTCACTGTACATTTTGACCTACATTGCCCATGTAGTCTTCCCATTCCCCATCTAGATCAACAAATAGCTTGTTCTTTATATCTGTGAACTTGTTTTTTTGTTGTTGTTGTTGTGATTTCCCACTATAAGTGAGGTTATATTTTTTCTTTTTTTCCCTGACTTATTCAACTATTTCCTAAATTCCATCAGTGTTGTTACAAATCACATAACTGCATTCTATTTTATGTATGAATAGTGTTTAATTATATATTACGGCACATATCTGTGTATATATATGTATCAACTTCTCTATGTATTCATCCATCTATCGACATTATTCGCAATCTTGGCTATTAAAAATAATGCTACAATGAGCTTGGGTATGCACATATGGTATCTGCTCAGATGACTCTCTTGCTTTATTTGGATAAATAGCCACAGGTGAAATTACTGAATTAGACAGTAGTTTTGTTTTTATTTTTCCTTTTTGTCTGTTATTTAAATCTAATTACAAAATCTGCCTTGATACCAAATCGGTCAGAGTGCCATGTATGTAATAGCCCCCTCCCAGGGGTTTGTTCACTCCCATTGCACAGTGTGATGGAACTTTCACTTGGTCTCTCTTTGGTCTCTCACTCACTCGCTCACTCTCTTGTTCTCTCATTCTGTCCTTTGTCTCTTCTTCCTCTCCCTCTCTTTCCTCTCTTTCTCTCTGACTTTTTCAGTAGAAGTTTCCCCATTTACTTTGACGTGTCCTCAGCTCTGGAGTTAACTCTGGAACAATTTCATTTTTTTCTGAGGAGGAGGGTTTTAGGTGTTTCTCTGGTTCAGAACACAATTTTCATGTTAAATTCTCAGGTTGGCTTTATATACCCAATAATAATGAAAATTTAGACCCCCTCTACAATGAATGATGTACAGATTTTTCTCTGGTTCTTGCTTACATGTGCACTTTCTTACCTTTTCCTGATGACTTTTCTTGGTTTCTCTCTAATAAGGTGCTAGAATAATTTTTAGTTCTCAGTAGAGATAAGGGAAACTTTTTAATAATTTTAATATTTCTTGGTTTAAATAAATAGTTCCAGTAAAACTTCCCATCTTTGTTGACTGTGTTCACTTCTTTTCTGTTTCTGTGTGGCTGTAAATACAGTTGTGTTTATATACAAATCTCAAAATAATTCACTGTCTTCCTGTTCATCATCGATTTGCTCGAGCGGGCGCCAGTAACATCTCCATATGTCCTGTCTCATGCAAGTAGAGCCCAAGGGCACCTGCTTGCTACAGGAACATAAAGAGCCTCAAACACCATTCCATCAGGTCATGGGAATGAGGTATATAATCGTTACTGGTATTTGGCATATCAAATATGACACGGGTAGCTTGCCAGGCAAGCTAAAAATAATACGCACCTTTATATATTTAGTAACTGGTTACTTTGCTATATTTTTCATTCTACATTGGTGATTTCTTTTTCAGTCTTTCAGAAATGGCTATTCATTAAAAAGTTTCTCCCTCTTTTGTATCACATATGCTTGAAGTAGAGGAAAGGGAAATTGAGGGTCATCTGAGTTTTCCATATTTACCAGAAGCATTAAATTTCAAAAGTGAACTTGTTCTTATTTTATTATAAATACAGCACCTTGGAAGTAAAATTGCTTATTGTCAGTAATTTCAGAGGTTAGCGGGAAGGAAGTGAATAAATACATTGGAATGTTTAATACTGTTTAAAGTCTTCCCTTTGGAGAACAAATAGGATAAGATCACATTACTCTACAGCGAATATTTGTTTCTTATATTCAGAACCTTATTTGGAGCACTCCACCTGCACCTTGGAGGAGCACCTGAGGGCCAGCTGGCACTGGAAAGACTGAAACTACCAAAGACTTAGCAAAAGCTGTGGCCAAACAATGTGTTGTTTTCAACTGTTCTGATGGACTGGACTATCTGGCTTTAGGGAAATTCTTTAAGGTTTGAGTTGACTCTTCATTTTTACTATAGGGTATTTATTAGAGGGGATGGTTAATTTATTTATTTATTCATTTAGTTTTGGTCCTCCAAGCAGTGTTTTAGAAAGCCCAGAGACCCCACCAATGAGTTTCAGCCAACTGTGTAGGTACGTAATTCAATGTAAGAGCCTCTGAATGGTCTGTGCTCCTGCACTTTGGTGCTGGGAACACCTAGGCAACAATGATGATTCTTGGAGCCTCCATTGCTCCAACTAGCAATGCTCAAGGAACCATGTGGTGCTGGGAATAAACTCAGATAGGGCACTTGCTAGCACTCTAATCTCTGTACTATCTCCTGGCTCTGGGATGAAGCATAATTTAATGCAAGAAAAAAGCACATATGGTGGCTTAAATAAAATTCAACATAAAGTATTAGCTCAGTAACTCTCAATAGAAGTGGAGATATGTCAAAAACTTAACTTGGTCAGGCATTCTCCATCTCTCTGTCGCCCTTCTGAGGGGAATGAGTGGTGTTTCTTCAGTGTATCATGCAAAAGGTCACAAGGATCTATGTCTTCAAGCAGTTTATCTTATTAACAAGTCATAGTTCCGTTATTTACTTTATAAACACTTCTAGTTAATATTTTTGTGAGCTATAATTTCCTTTCCCCCTCTTATTTTTGAGTCATATTCTCATTCTTATGATCCAGTAATAGTATATAAGGGAGAACTAAAGGTGTAAAGACTGTTTATAAACCTATGAATATTCAGTGTTTTTAACAGTTATTCTTTAAAATATTAGGTGCTACAATTGAAAGCAAAAATTATCTTTATGGGTTATAAGCTCTATATTTTTGTTTATTTCTTTTTCTGTAATTTCAGAGTCCTCCTCCTCTTTCTCTTCCTCCTTCTCCTCCTCTTCCTCCTCCTGCTCTTCCTGCTCTTCCTGCTCTCTTCCTCCTCCTCCTCCATTTCGCGCCATATCTATTGGTGTTCAACTCTGAATTCAGGTATTACTCCTGGTGCACTTGGGGGATTATATAGGTGCCAAGGATTGAACCTGGGTTGGATGCCCTTCCTGTTGTACTACTGTTCTAGCCCCTAGAGTACATTTTAAAGATTCTGTAAAGTCTAGAAGTTTTTCAGGAAATATTAACATTAAATAACCAACTAAGAGAAAGTATAATTTGTTCTTTCCCATAAAGTAAATAGTTCCTGACTGAAGTATTCCCTGTTCAGTTTATAATAGATTTGCAAATGAAAAACCTATATATTTGTGAAACTTAAATAATTAGAATAAAAAAGTTAAAGTTACAGTTTTGAACAATAAAATATCAAGAAAATATTTATTTATTGAGCAAACACCCTAATTTTCTGTTTAGTTATATTCAAAACCTTGTTGAATTAAGGAAATACTCAATGTAAAAGATAACTTTGTAGGGCCAGAACAATAGTACTGAGAGTGGGGTGTGCCCCTGGCACATGGCTGGCCCAACTTGAATCCCTGGCAGCACATATGATCTTCTTTACACCACCAAGAGTAGTGCCTGGGTGCAGAGTCAGGACTAACCACTGAGCATTGCCAGTTGTACCCCTGCCCCGCCCCCAAAAATAACTATGTATGCTTTGAATAACTATTATAATCCCAAATGTTAAAAAAACTATTTTGGCTTGCTATTCAATTCACCGTGCTCAAACATTTGGGGCCACAGCAAGATTTTGAATCTATGTAATGATATTCTTAATTTAAAAATTTTGACTCATGGTAATAGCATTAAATTTGCTCATTGGTAATTATTAATGAGTACTTTGTATGAGGATTGTACTGAATAATGGGAGTTCAAAATTAAAGACTTTATACCAAAACCTTTATAACCTACATAACTCAATGTGACTTCATAAGCATTTTATTGTCTGTGATTCCTAATTCTTTTATTATGCTATATATTATAAATTTAAGTCATAGAGTCATTATTTAATAATGGAAACATACTATTCATTAACGTGCATTTAGTTTACATTCAGTTTAGTGTAATTCAAATAGATTTAGATTAAACTGTGTACAAATCCAAGGTCAAGCACCATTAGCCATATAAAATATTGCAATCACACATTATATTGCTTTACCATTGTTTATGGTGTAGTGTAGGGTTCTTGCACAAGCTATATGTACAGTGTCAGGCATCAGGTCTGGCACAGGTCTAGTTGCTGTGAAGCAACATACAAAATGTATATGAAGATCAGTTATTAGTTATCTGTGAATTATTATTTTTAAAAAGTTAAATCTGAATTCAACTTAGCTTAACTTTCTCATTTTTTATTATGGTCAAGTGGCATTTAATTGTGAATTTGGGTTGCAAATAAGGGTTCCAAACAATGGTGTTGAGGCACTTAGATCACAAAGCAGTTTCATTGGCAATAGATGTCATCCTATTTAGAGGATTATTATAATTCTTCTATGCAGTCTATTGGGAAAAGCAAACAAGCTTGTAAAAATGAGGAAGAAAGGCTTTGAAATTATGGGAATATATCTAAATGCCAAAAAGACACATACAGAAAGTAAAAAAAAATATCAATTGAAAATTTACAATTGATCAAACTCTATACTTGCAGAATAATGGTTTGGTAATAAAAAATAAGCCATTTTAAAGATAAAGGTGAATAAGCAATTTCCTTGATAGGATATTAAATCCTTGAAAAGATCAGGTGAAAATGCCACATTTCAATGTAATATTCAATCAGATAAAATTGAAAAATTTCATTACTCTTTTCTCCCAGGGACTGTTATCTTGTGGAGCCTGGGCTTGCTTTGATGAGTTTAACAGAATTGATTTGGAAGTGCTTTCTGTGGTGGCTCAACAAATTCTTACTATACAAAGAGGTAATGAACAGTTTGTCTTCGCATTATGTAAAAACTATAGAAATATGGGAGATGACAAATGGCATAAGTCACATTTTATGTGATATTGCTAAATCATTTCATTCTTGATTACCCACAGGCATTAATGCAGGAGCCGAGTTACTAGTGTTTGAAGGAACTGAACTAAAACTTGACCCCACTTGTGCTGTCTTTATAACAATGAACCCTGGGTATGCTGGACGATCAGAGCTGCCAGATAATCTAAAGGTATGGAAGGGGCGCTTGTAGATTTCCTTTTGTAATTTAAAAAGTTAACATATAGAAAGTTCATTTTTGTGAATTTTATGCATATTTTCTTAAGACATTTTATTATAGACAGTTGTTTTAGAAGAGAATACGTTTGACACCTAGCAGTTCTTAAGGCTTAATCTGGGCTCTGTGCTCAGGAATCACTCTTAGCAGCTGTTGGGAATTTACATGGTGTCGAGATCAAACCAGAGCCCTCCATATGCAAGCAAAGCACTTTTATCCCTGCACTATCTTTCTGGACCCAAATAATATTTTTAAGTTACCTTTGGAAATAAACATAAAATTCAGATGATAATTTTAAAATTTAAATTTAAAAAGCAGTGGTGATTCTAGAAAATTAGAAAATGTATGAAGTATTAAAGAGATACCCATTCTGCTCTTTACTGTTTTAATCTCTCAATTTTAAATGCCTTTTTAAAAAGTATTTTATTATACCACCATGAGATATACAATTACAAAGATACAAAATTACAAAGTTCATATTTGGGTTTTGGTCATACAGTGTTCCAGCACCCATCCCTCCACCAGTGCCCATCTCCCACCACCAATGTTCCCGGTTCCCTCCCCTCCCCAGCCCGCCTCCATGGCAGGTTCTTTATTTCTTTTCCTTTCTCGCACTTTTTCTTTTCCTTCCCTTCCAGACTATGGATTACAGAACATACATTAAAGGGTTGTCATGTGTATCTTTTTGCCTGTATTTAATGCTCAGTTCTAGGTTGGTATTAGTACTTTCGACAGTTGTTAGCATACTGTTCCATTTTCTGTCTTACCTAGCCTCTGACTACCACACATTTGTGATAATTTCCACCTTTGACAAGACCTCCTGATACATGTTTCACTTGACCTTGGATATTGGTATCATAATCTGTACATATATTTATGTCATGCAAATAAATGCAGTCATTCTGTATCTGTCTCTCTCCTTCAGACTAATTTCACTCAACATAATCTTCTTCATGTCCATCCATTTATAGGCAATTTTTTTTCAGATCTAGACTAGATTATTTTTATTTCACACTCAAGTCTACAGTACAAAGCAATGTATGGGGAATTCACATTATCAAATCACTACAACTTTCATGAGTACCATCCATCATTAATTCAAAACTTACATCACAAGTATAATCCTTAATTTGGGGCCAGACAGAAAGGACAGCTGATCAGGTGTTCAACTTTCATGCCATAAAATCAAAATCTATCTATGGCACTTAATATTATTTCCCAAATCAACCAAGAATAATTCTGAGTAAACAGTCAGAAGTAAGTCCAGAGAAGACCCAGATGTGACATAACAAAATAAAATAAAAAGTATACTTAATTCAGCTTAATTTAAAAACACAATTACTTATAGAAAAATAAAACTTTAAATCATTCCTTTTCACACAGCCACTAAATGATTTCTATCTTATCTACAACTAATATTAGTTTTTTTTAATTTAGAGAAAAATGTTGCATCCTGTCTGTTAAGATATCGAATATTCTTTTTTTTTTGGTGTTATCCCAATTTTTTATTTATTTTTTATTTTAATTAAACATTTTATTATACCACCGTGAGATATACAAGTACAACGTTGTTCATGTTTGGAGGTTTCGGTCACATAATGTTCCAGCACCAGCCCTCCACCAGTGCCCATTTCCCACCACCAATGTCCCCAATGCCCTCCCCTCTCCCATAGCCTGCCTAAATGGCATGTTCTTTATCTCTTTTCTTTCTCCCTCTCTCTCACTTCCTTCTCCTACACATTGAGGGTTGCAGTACATACACTTGGAAGCCATCATGTGCATTTTTTTGTATAGGCAAATTTTATAACTTCATTTTTCCTAACAGCTGCATAGTATTCCATTGTGTAGATGTACCAAAGCTTCTTTATCCAGCCATCGATTCTCGGGCACTCTGGTTGTTTTCAGATTCTGGCTATTGTGAATAATGCTGCTATGAACATAAAAGTAGGGACAGTGTTTCTGCTGCATATTTTTTGGCTTCCTAGAGTATATTCCCAGGAGTGGTATGGCTGGGTCAAATGGGAGTTCAATTTCTAGTCTTTGGAGGAATATCCATATTGTTTTCCAGAAAGGCTGTACCAGCCAGCATTCCCACCGACAGTGGATGAGTGGGACATTTTCCCCCACTCCCATGTCAGCACTTGTTCTTTTTTTTTTTTTTTTGATGTTTTTTTTTAGTATTTAAACCACCAAACAAAAAAATATCGCCCCCCCTCCACCAGTGCCCACTCCCACCACCGTCCCTCCCCTCCCGCCCGCTCCATGGTTCTTCTTTTCCCTTCTCTCTCTCTCTCCCTCCCCCCCCTCAGCTCCCCCTTCTTTTTCACCCCCCCTTAAAACCACCCAACAACACCCCCACGAAAATGCAGAAAAATCCAAGACAGAAGTATTCTATCTTTCAGCAAAGCTGACACCCCCACCACAACCCCCCCACACCCCACTCGAACCCGGTATCTCATTTTTGCATCCAATAATAGCATTTTTTTGTTTGCCATTCATTCTTCCCCTGAGTTCTGTTCATTTCTTGTCCCCATTTTTATGGGGTTTTTTCTTTAAAGTTCTACCAGTGCCTGATATTCCTGGATATAACCCCTTCAGATGTATTGGTGAATTTCTTCCTGCTCTTTGTATCTTAGTCACTGTTTCTTTTAGGTGCAGCTTTTCATCATTAGTCCCATATGTTTATCTTTTCTTATCTTTTTATATGTTTCACCTTTGCCTTAGCTCAATTCGTGATTTTCCTTTTTCTACTTTATGAGTCTGATATTGAGATCTTTAGTCCATTTTATCTTTGGCATGGTGTTAGACACAGGCCAAATTTTTACATGTGCTGCCCAGTTTTCCCAACACCACTTGTTGAAGAGGCTTTCCTTACTCCATTTTAGACTCATTGCACCTTTATCAAAGATTAAAGATCATTGTTTAGGTTGGGGCAGCACTTGTTCTTGCTCTTTTGAATATGTGCCAGTCTCTGTGTGTAAAATGATATCTCATTGTTGTTTTGATTTGCATCTCTCTCTAATGATTAGTGATGATGAGCATTTTTTCATATGTGTTTTGCCATTCGAATTTCTTCCTTGTTGAAGTGTCTGTTCATTTCTTCTCCCCATTTTTTGATGGGGTTGTTTGTTTTCTTCTTTAAAAGTTCTACCAGTGCCTGATATATCCTGGATATTAACCCCTATCAGATGGGTATTGGGTGAATATTCTTTCCCATTCTGTGGACTGTCTTTGTATCTTAGTCACTGTTTCTTTTGAGGTGCAGAAGCTTTTTAGTTTCATGTAGTCCCATATGTTTATGTTTTCTTCTAGTTGCTTTGTTAGTGGTGTTTCATCTTTGAAGATGCCTTTAGCTTCAATGCCGTGGAGGGTTTTTCCTATATTTTCTTCAATGAACTTTATTGATTCAAGTCTGATATTGAGATCTTTAATCCATTTTGATATGATTTTTGTGCACGGTGTTAAACTTAAATACCTTTTTTATTAAACATTTTATTATACCACCGTGAGATATACAATTACAACATTGTTCATGTTTAGAGGTTTCAGTCAATGACAATTTAAAATACTAATATCATACAACTCTATATACTTTTTTAAAAATTCTTTTAATATAATATTACAGGGCTGGGATAATAGAATAGGGTTGAATACATGCCTTGTATATGTAAGACCCTAGGTTTCATCTCTTGTACCACTATATGTGTATTTGGCATATGTGTTGTATATTATGTAAATTGTATATCATATAATGCATATATTATATAAGTATTACATGAGAAAAATTTAAAAATATTATCTTCTAAAACAACTGCTTATAATACTTATAATATATATTAATAATATATATTATAGCAACATATTTCTACATGGTAATATATAGTATAATGCTATATATAATAATATATTATATGTATAATATATATTATATAAGTATTTATTATGCAAATGTTTCTATCTTTATAAGCATAGTTCACACTATAAATAAATGTATTGTTCTTTAGTATAGCTCTCCATCTTCTTTATTACAATTAGTGAATAGTATATTCATTCACTTTATAATAAGTACGTGAATCTTTTTTATATAAGGCTTTTCAGCCAGCATCAATTCTTGATTTCTTTTGATACTCAGCAACAAAAATTTTTGCAAAGAGAACAAAAAAAAATTTTCTACTTGTATAAACTATAATTTTCGCTTTAAAAATACTACTTTGATTATTAGGCAAATTTATTTCTTCTGTATATTTGTTGTGACAGTTTTTAATCCATTTCTGGTGAATTTCATATTTGTGGAGAGTTTGTAGGTACAGTGTTGAAGACTTAACACATGTAGTTATGGGAACTGATCCATATTTTATATCTCTAAATATTACATTGCTCCTGTTACATTGCTAATGCTTAAACTGGCAGATTTTTAGAGTAGATTGCATTTATTTCTTTTCTACCAATAAGATTTTGTATTATGTTTATGAGCATTTATATGTTAGATAAGAAGGCTTAGTTCTTTGCCGTAGTTGAGTCAAACTGATAATATTGGTTTTAATCTTGGAAGCATTTTTGCTACTTTTCATTGTGATTTACTCTTGGAAGCTCTTTTAGTAACAAATGATTCTTCACTTCTATGATTCTATAAGATCAGTGCATTTGAGACAGTTTCAAATAGTCACCTCATGATCTAAAGCGTAAAGTAACTTCCTTCTACTTTAGGTCAAAGCTGACAGCATCTGTTTTTTCCTGTTGTGCAGTCTTGGTTAGAGCTGCTATAGAGTATGTGTTTATATATATATATATATATATATATATATATATATATATATATATATATATGAAAACTTTAAATTTATTTTAATTGAGCTCATGTTGGTTTGCAAAAGTATAGAAGTCTGATAAGTTTTAGGGGTTCAGTATTGCCATAGTTACGTGTCTCTGTCCCTCCAGTGTTATCCATAAGGTCCTTAGCACTTCCTGTCCACTCAAATTTTGAAAACATTTCCGTTTTGAATGAAAGGCCCAGTGAAAATGATCTGTCTTCAGCATCATGCTTGATGCCTCTCTTCTTACCCAGCAGTCGGGCTAAGCACCAAAACTAGGGATTTGTTCACATATAGTCTGGAGTGTTACTGCTCTTTTTGTTTGTTTTGTTTTCAACAAGTTGTTCTTTGTTAATTTCCCACAAATATTCAGTATTTAACCCCAAACCTACCACCATGCAACTTCTGACCACAGTTTTTTTCCATTTTTCATAACCACTGCTTAATTCCTGCCTCTAAGCAGACCTTCAGTAATTTATTTTATATTTCTTATTATAGCCGATTTGCTAAAACTAGTCAAGAAAATTTTTTTTTAGAAGAAAGTTAGTGAAGATTGTTCAGTCTCACCAAGGAACCATTGTGCCATTAAGCCCTTTGTATAATAAATTACTGATATGTTGTTTCAGAATAGGCCTTATGATTATATATTTTGTTATTGGTTGCCTCATACTTATATCTATTAAATGTAGTGTTCTACTTGGTATATCAGTATACTAGAGTTTGAGATGTAATTCCAGTAATTCCAAAGATTGTATCTGAGTGACAAAGTTGTAGTTAAATTTTATAACTGGGTGGAACTTTGGGGCATGAGCCTTAAGGAAGAGCAGGGAGATGGGGGGGGGGGCAGGAACCCATCCCTACCTCCGTGAAAGCCTGAAGATTTCAGTCGCAACACCCACATTCCTAAGTTTTTCACTGGGTTAACTTCTGGGTAGATCTCATCTGAGCAGTGGAGTCCAGCTTTAACATGTCCACAATTGTGGGGCCAGAGCAATAGCCCAGCAGGTAGTGTGTTTGCCTTGCATGCAGCTGGCCTGTGGTTTGATCCCCGGACATCCCATATGGTCCCCGAGCAACACCAGGAGTAATTCCTGAGTGCAGAACCAGGAGTAACCCCTGAGCGCCGCCGGTGTGAAGCAAAAAAAAAAAAAAAAAAATAAATATATAAAAACATGGTCACAATTGTATAGTTTAGAAGTTTCCAGCTGCTGGGGCTCTATTGGAACTGTCCAAACCCAAACCCATCCCCATCCAGGGGCCCCATGTAATCAGCCTGGCAGAGCACTAATCCCATATGTTCTACTGTAGAAAGACGGTCTCATTATAATCCAACCATTAGCCAAATGATTGATTAATTAGTCTCTCTTCTATTCATTAGATATGTAGTTGTTTAGATTCTAATTTTTAAAAGAGGTACCATCTGTATAGCAGTTCTCTGCATTGTTTTTATCCTCATATGATTAGAGCAAATGCTTTAACTCTCTCTCTATCAAATTATTGACTCAAGCTATATATTTTAAACATTTTGGATTTCCTTGCCTTAACAGTAAACTATTGAAAAACAACAGTAGAACTAAACTCTTAACTAGCAGTTAATATACTAATTTGTAAGGTTCTTGCCTGATGCAAATCTTTTATTTGTTCTCAACTCAGAAAAAAATTTAATCACTTAAGCATGATGTGCTTATTTTCCATATGCCTTATGTTTTGGTAATTCGGCTAACTCCCAGAAGATATTTACAAATTGAATGTGACTCTTATTCACTCTCATACTCATGCGCTAACTGAAGACAGTCATCATTTATCTAGAATATTGTGTTCCCTTTTAATAATAAAGGGTATCATGTTTTAATGCATGAGCTATTTAAATACGTCCTGACACATACAGATATACTAAACTTAATTTTTTCTTATTTATTTTTTAAAGTCTTTTCATTTTTTTATTTAAAGTCCTAAGACATATATTTCTACCACAGTAATGATGATACCCTGGAGTTTAAAAAAAAGTCCTTATAATTTGAAAGTGTCCTTTTCTCTCAAAACCATATGTGCCTTATTAATGATTTTATTTCCTTTTTTATGCATTGGGAAAAACTGGTGTGCTGATGCAGAAAAATAAAGAATATCTTAGAATATTGATCTGACATTGTTACTTTGTCTTACATTATTATCCCCCAATAAAATTAGATGTATGGTTCCACTGGAAGCCCAGTTTCACACATCTTGCCAGCTGGTCTGAGAAGCCTTTTAAAAATTTTTTTTTAAAACTTCCCTTTATTAACACACCATGATTTGTGGATTTCTTTGCAGTGCTGTTGTCACAAGCATTCATTTTTCAACACCAGTCCCACCACCAGGGTGCCCCTACCACCACCAAAGATACTTCCCTGCACCCACTCCCTATCCCACACCAACTCCCATCGCCGGCTGCAACCACATTGACCATTGCAACATATATATGGGAAAGGTCGGACCTGAGCCTAAACTGGATCGAAGCCTGACTTTTAGATATCATTGCCAAGTCTAATACATTTTCCCCTAAGACATAAAGAATAGACCAAAGCTGACATGTAAGACATGAGTTAATAACTTCTCAAAGCTCTCAGAATAATTGAAATTTAAAGATGTAGAACATAATTGTAGAGAAATATTTATGCAAGAGTTAACATTACATTTATTATAAAACTAAAGGGAAACTGATTTTTAAGTGTCTTTAGATAGCATGTAAGCATTAATTTAATATTACAGAATAGCTCTGTGATTATTAGAAAAAGGTAGGGTTATCTTTGATAGTTTTAAAACAAATTGCCTTTTCCACTCTTTCATAGGCTCTCCTTTCAAAATAATGTTCTGGCTCTGTGATTTACAGTTGCTCATAACTGAGTTTTAGGCAAGCTATGTTCTTGCACTTGTCTCACCACCAGTGTCAATGTCCCTCTACCAGTGTCCTCAGGTTCCCTCCCGCCATATCCCTGACCCAGCCTGTCTCCCTGTCAGGCATGTCTTGATTGTTGGGGATTTTGTTGTTGTTGATCTCCTGTCTCCTGTCAGTGATGGTGACTCTGCAGTTTGGATATAAAGTTACACAACTCCTCTGTTCCACCAAATACCTGAGGCCCTTAACCCCTACCCACATTAATTTCTATTTCTTCTTGTTAAACCACCCTCAAATTTCTATCCCTCTCTGTCCTTTTCTTCCTGTATTTGAGGTCAAGGGTGATCAAGGTTTTCCCTTTACTGAAGGTTAACCCTTGAGTAGATACTTTGCATCCCCTCGTCCAGTCATTCCTATATTCTACAGAGAAGTGAGATCATGCTGTGCTTATTATCCTTCTTCTGCCTTACTTAACTTAACATAATATCCTCTATTTTCATTCAAGTTGCAGCAAATTGCATGATTTTGTCGCTCCTTACAACTGTATAGTATTTCACATCTTCATAATCCACTTCCCTTTTATTGAATACCTTCGCTTATTCCATGTCTTAGCTATTGAACTAAGTGCTGTACTGATGTGCATCTGTGCATTAGAATTAATGTTCTGTGTCCTGGGGTAGATATCCAGACGTGAGTTGCTGGGTCATATGACAGCAGAGTTCTTAGTCTACTGAGAAATCTCCATACTACTTTCCATAGGGGTTGAACATTCCCTTTGGAAAACAGACAGTGTTCCTACCAGCAGTGAACAAGAGGTTTTTTTTTACCACATCACAAGCAAAAACAAGTATGATATGTCTCATTCTCTTTGGTGTGAGATGATAGTTCATTATCATCTTTATTTCTATTTCCCTAGTAAGTGATTATGAGCATTTTTGCCATATGTATGTCTTATTTAGAGATGTTCTTCTTCATTTCCTCTCCCAATTGTTTTAAATATGATTTTTTGGATTTAGCTGTTGTTGATCTTTGTGTATATTTTTGATATAAATCCTTTTTTTGTAATATGTTGAGTGTAAAAATTTTCTCCCATTTTTGATAGGTGTTAGTTTAGATTACCTAGTGATTCTTTTGCTATGCAGAAACTCTAACTCGATGTAGTCCTGTTGTATATTTATGTACTTTATTATTTCCCATAGGCTCTTTTTCGTACAGTTGCAATGATGGTGCCCGACTATGCCATGATTGCTGAAATTGTCCTGTATTCTTGTGGGTTTGTCACTGCTCGGCCTCTATCAGTGAAAATTGTGGCTACATATCGCTTGTGTTCAGAGCAGTTGTCATCACAACATCACTATGACTATGGAATGAGAGCCGTGAAGTCAGTGCTTACTGCTGCTGGAAATCTAAAGGTAGAAAATTCAAGTTTTTCCCCACTCAAAAATTACCCATTTATAAATCTCATTACCAGCGAGTCTTCACAGAGTTACAATTACTGGTTGTTTTAATTCAATGAAATAAAAATAATTGAATAGGGTCTGGGGAACTAGCACAGAGGGCTGGAACATGCATAATCTGGGAAACACTTGCTTCCTCCCTCTATTGGTCTAGAGCCATGGTCTTCAACCCTAGTGGGGCAGAACAATGTTGGGGTCATCTCCCCACAAATAGAAAAAAAAATTATGTACTATTAAAATACAAAATTTCGTGCAATAGAAAAAAATTGAATGCTTGCAATCTGTATGGGCATACATAGCTTTAGAGGAAAGTGTCTCTTTAATAATTATAAATACAGATGTCCCTAGATACTGTCACATAATTATATAGTTGTAACCAATTACACAATAGCAATATTTGCATTACAATTTTGATTTGAAAATGATGTAAATAATAACTGCATAGATGAAAAATCCAAACCCATATTTAAGACTTTATTAACATTTCTTTGAAAGTATTTTATAAGGCCATGGCTAAAAGTCTACATTAGTTCTTTGTAAAAGAAAGCATATAGTCTTAGTAATGACAGTGCTGGAGCCATAGCAGAGCAGGTACTTGCCCTAGTATATAGTAGAACAGTGGTAGAAGACGGCCTACCCATATTCCGGAACGCCTGGATCCCCATATGTTGCCTGAGTCTACCCAAAGTGAAGTCTGAATGCAGAGCTGGAATTAGCCCTGAGCTCTGCTGTCTATAACTCCAAAACAAAAACAAAAAATAAAGGATACAAAATGTGACCTTGTATTTTGTAAAATTCTTATTTTCATGATTTATAGAAGGTATGTGTTTTAAAATACATTCTATGTAATTATAAACAATGACTTCCATCTTTATCTTCTATCACAATATTATCTAGAATTCTAATAAATGATGATGATATTCTATTTCACATTACACTGACATAACTTCAATTGATTTTTTGAATAAACAAATGTAGCTAGAAGCAACAATTTATATTAGCCTGGCATGTGATGATTATATTGTGGTCAGATAATGAGAAAGAAAACACTTCCAATGTATATCTTCATTGATACCTTGATTCCGGCATTGAGCTATTAAACTTAGGCAGCAAATGAATCCTATTACTCATTGTCAAAAATAACTTGAAGTGGTTCAGTGTGTTGACTGTTTTGTCAAGAAGCAGTTTAACTTTGCTTTAAAATTATAGCCTCTCACATAACAAAATGCTCTGACACTTCATTGTTCGAGTATGGTCAAATTGATTTAAAAGATAAGTTTATATGAGGGGCTGTAGCTTAGGAATTGGGAGCGCTGGAGAGACTGAGCTATTAGAACTTAACCTTGAGACATCACTGATTTTGTAAAGTTTAAGTCAGGTAAGCATGGAATTATTGCCAGTAAGAGTCTAGAGAAAAAGGAAGAGAGTTGTTGAAATTTAAATAATCTTAATTTTATTTGAGGTCAATTCAAAACCATAAAATATTTTAATTTTATAATGGTAAGGGATGTTTCAGGTGAGATGTTGAGAAAAATATTCAAGTGAGTATAAATAAGTCTTGAGAATTGATATTTTTTGTGAATTTTATGAAGCTTAAGGAAATCAGCAGAAAGTTCAGAAAAAACTGTCGGTTTTTAGGAAACTTTGGGAAAACAAACTTAGTAAGTAACTACTTCGAATACAGTGACTTAATCTGCCCTCTGAATTCTGTAGATGATATATTACACCCCATAATTGAATATCCAGCCAACAAATGACTTAAGTTTTCCCTTCTACTTCAGTTTTTATTACGTTGGGCTGAGTTTTTCACCCAGTTTGCTAGTACCTGAAACTTTGTGAAGACAATAAGACCATGTTACTATAATATATCATTTAATTAAATGTTGACAAAACTCTGTTGTATAAATAGGAAAAATAGAAGGTTTTTGGTTTGTGAAAGCTTGGTTCATTGTTTAGCTGGCAGTCTTGGGGAGCTGGCGGTCATTATGAGTTGGCGTCAGGTGATCTGTAGCCTTGCATGAGTGAAGCCCTGGGATTTGGTCCTGGGCGCTGCACTTTCTGCATGTCCATGTCCTCTAGCACCACTGAGGACCACCAGGAACCACCCCCACAACAACAAAAGAGAGATTAAAAAATTACATTGATTTATTTGTACATAAGAAAAGTATGTAAGACTTTTTAAAAACAACTTCAAAATTGTATCAGTACTACATTTATATTGCCTCATACATATCTCTGGAGAACGTGAGCCCTTTTTAAAAAATAACACCAGAAGATAACAAAACAGGTAAGAACGAATGATGTATTAGTGTTATTGATGTATGTGGGTTTAATTTTTTTTTGCTTTTTGAAAGGGTGTAGATCTCTGCAATAAGGGAACAGAAAGGCTTTAGCATGATGTGATCCTTGTCACATAAACAATCCTCTTCTGTTCTCAATTGACTACATAGGTCAAACTGCCCCTCATCATATGCAGACAATGGCAGCTCCCAAACTGTGGTATTTCATGATCACATTTGTATGCAGATTATTAGCAAAAAAAGGATAGTTTGACCAAGATTTTAATTATAAAACAGTAGAAAATGTGACCAATGGAAAGACCAGTTTGCAAAATTAAGAGTCCAATAAAATTTGAAAAGAAATAAGAACAGTTTTGTATTAATTTAATTCTTGTCTGGGGCAAGGTACTTCTCTGTTTCTGAACATCCAGCAGACCCAGTTATAAATTATAGATAATCTTCATGAGTATATTTTCTTTTAGCTGAAATATCCAAATGAAAATGAAGAAATTTTGCTGCTTAGATCTATTATTGATGTAAATCTGCCAAAATTTTTGTCACATGATTTACCACTCTTTGAGGTAAGAACATTTATTATTCCAGTATATCAAAACTTTTTCAATAATGTATTTTAATAATGTCTAAGTTTTCAGTTCTATATGAAAAATATTCAGTATGTAAAATAGTGATATAGTATAGAGAAACAGATAGGTCCTTGTTTTATTTGTATTTGTTTGGCTAGCTTTGTTGGTTTGGAAGACTCTCAACAACTTGAGATCACTTTTCATGTATTAAATATTTTAAGCTTTTGTTCTAGGCCCCCTGTGATTTACAGTCCTGTGAGTAGGTCTTCATGCATATGACATTCCAATACCACAGGCCCCACCAGTGTCTTTTACCACCGCCATAGTTCCGAGCCCCTCCTCCCAGCCCCTCCATCAGAGTCAGCACTCCACTCCCCTGTGCCATAGCAAACTCCATTCCATAGGCCACTTCTTAGATTCTGTTTGTTGCTTTGGCCATTCGTTGTTCCCAGTTTGGAATTTTAAATAGTACTGTTTGTTTACTGCAAAATATAATGAGCATACAAAAATTCCAGAATATTTTTAAATTATACTATAATAGTATATTCCGGGCTGGAGGGATAGAACAGCGGGTAGGGCATTTGCCTTGCATGCGGCTGACCTAGGTTCCATCCCCAGCATCCACATGGTCCCCTGAGCACTGCCAGGAGTAATTCCTGAGGGAAGAGCTAGGAGTAACCCCTGAGTGTTGTGCAAAAAAATATATATATTCCTTAAAAAATCTTTTTGAATAATTGTGAATTGTTAAATTGCAAATTATTAAGCCATACTGAGTTTGAGGCAAACAGTGTTCCAACGCCAATCACTTCACCATGTCTATTTCCCTTGCCAATGTCCTGTTTCCTTCCTGTCCTCCACTGTGGTTTATGATAATGTTACTTATGATAGGATATTGTGCATGTTGTTTTACTTCCTTTCAGCACCTAGTCTTGGTCCGGAGTGACCACCTCCCTCTTCCATTGTCTTAGTGGTCCCTTTCCTAACCTATCCCACCTTCCCCTTACCCCAGTAGTAAGCTTTCTATTAACGACCAGTTCTCTTACTCTTTGTTTCTGTTGTCTTTGGGCTTCAGTGACGCCCTTACTATTCTTGATATCCTGCATATGAGTGAGATCATTGTGTGTCTCTCTGCTCCCTTTGACTAATTTCTCCAGATTCATACATGTATCAGCAAATTATATGACTTCATCTTTCCTTACAGCCCAATAGTATTCCATTGTGTATATGTAGTATGGTTTCTGTACCCAGTCATTTGCTCTTGGATAGAATAGATATTCTGAAAAGAAGAATCATCATTTAAAATACAGCTGAGAATGATTGCTTAATAAATGTCTGTGATATTAGTTATTCAAGAAATAAATTGAAGTGCATGGCTTTCATGAAATTGGATTTTCAGGATAATTTAAGGACAAAATAATCTTGTATTTTTAAGATTAAGTTGTGAGTAAAAATGTACCAGAACGATGCTGTTAAAATTCCTGGATTGTCATTTGATGTCAGTTTTTCTTCCTCCTCATCCTGGGAGCTATGGGCTTCTGACAAATATTTGATTATGTGCTAATTTGTGCTGTCTCAAGGCAACTAGTTTCCAACATATAATGACTAAAGTTGTCAGGGCTATGCTGGGGAAGGAGGGAAATGACTGTACCCTATTGGTGTGATCCAGTGTCATTAGCTGTCATAAACAACTATGTTTCATTTTGAAAGGGATTTTCTTTCCATATTATTTAGCACTCCATACTTTATAATGCTTTATAAATCAAATCTGTAAGGAATAAAAATCAAATTTTCTAAGATTTTAGTTTCTTTTTTTGCTATATAGTTTTTCCAGTAATCAAGAGGATTTTATTTTTATAAAGTGAAACTATTCTTCACTTCATGCAATATATACATGTATATTTATGTATATGCATATAGTCTTGAGCAATATTTCACAAATGGAGCATAATTAGCATTTTAATTAGGACATTTTCTTTTTTATGAGAGACTTTCCCAAGCATTACAGAATTTTTAGTATCTTTAACCTCCACAGCCCTCACTCCCATTTTTATAGACATCTCTCATTGTGAAAATCAGGAAAGTCCTGCAGATTGACAACCCTCCTTGATGGGATAATGAGGAAAATTGGCCTTCGCTTTATAGCAGCTGAAATACCAACTATGTTCCAAAGTTTGATGTATCTTTCATGGTTAACCAAAAGCAAGTTAAGCAATCTGAGAAAATATTTTATTTAGAAAACACTTGTATTTAGATGGACTGGGACCTATTCTAAAAGATTTACAAATAACAATTGATTTAATTCTCATAAAGACTATGAGGCAGATGAAATAATACAGAGATGAAAAATAACTTGAACTTATCATTAGTATATGAGGGAATGGAAATTTCAGCCACATGGTGGTTAATTACTCTGCATTGTTGCCTTTTTCTTTCCTTTGTCCCAAGGAAGTTTAGTTGCTTTGATGAACTGGGATCAGCACTTAAAGAATTAAATATAGGATTGATTAAAGTGTTAATTCACAACTTCTAAGGCATAACTCAAATGTATGTTTCACATTAAAATTTTTTTCGCTTTTACCTTTTAGAGAAAATATGTAAATATGTACTCATATAGGCTTTTGTAATATTAACAAAATAGTCTTAGCAGTTTATAAAGGATTAATTTGCAGATCTTGCAATTAGTTAACTTTATGCACTCATAAAAATTGCATTAGTTATGTACTTTTTATTACTTCCAAGCATAGCAGTTTTCTAATGCTGCCATAACAGTGCATGGTAAATTGGGCGCCTTAAGAAAGGAGAAATTTGTTCTGTCACAGTTCTGTAACTTAGAAATCTAAAATGAAGGTGTTGGCTCACTTTGCTGTTTCTGAATCTCTTGCCTTGCTTCTTGCTTTCATTGGCTCCTCTTATTAGTTTCTTGGCTGATTTGGCATCACTCCAGTCTCAGCCTTCATATTTACATGTTCTCCTTTCCTGACTGTCGCTGTCTGAATCTCTTCCCTTTTGTTATAAGGACAGCATTCATTTGATATGGCCCAGTTTACCAGCATCTTAACTCTTAAATAAAATTATCCTATTTCCGGATGGGGTCACATTCTAAGATTCTGATTGATTTGGAAACTCAGGCTAGTTAAAACTACAATGATTAAAATAAATATGAAGAAAAATTTTACAAGGAATGATAAATAGTTCTAAGAACATTGTTTTGGCAGTTCCAGGAATTGTATAATTTGTTAAGTAATGGGTTTTTTTTATGTTTTCTCCACTAAATTATCTTTGTATCTTAAAATTATTGTTCAGACATGTGTATAATTCTAGATAAAAATTGATTAAAATAATCACTGTATCACTGTCTTCCCATTCATTATCAATTTGCTCGAGCGGGCACCAGTAACATCTCCATATGTCCTGTCTCATGCTACTAGAGCCCAAGGGCATCTGCTTGCTCCAGGAACATAAAGAGCCTCAAACCATTCCATCAGGTCATGGGAATGAGGTCTATAATTGTTACTGGTATTTGGCATATCAGATAGGACACGGATAGCTTGCCAGGCTCTGCCGTACGGATGGCATTCTCCTGTAGATTTAATTTTAAAAATAAAAAAATTAAAAAAAATAAACTAATTAAAAATGAAAAAAGTGAAAATGCTGGTAAGAGAATGAAAGACAACTAGGAAAATATTTACAAATTTTATATATAGAGAATTATATTATTTACAAATTATATAAGGAGTTATATTGTTTACTAAATGTAAATTTTATTAATATAAGCCAATTATAGGTAATTAAATTAATTATAGACAGTGTAAATAAAGTTAATAACAGAAAGCAAATGAATTACAGACTGTAAATAAAGCTAATAACAGAGAGCAACAGTGTTAATAAAGTTAGTAATAGAAAGCAAATCAGTACTTGGCTGGGAATGGAAGTATGAATTGGCAAGGGTAGAATAGAAGGTAGATCCCAAAAAGGTCCCACAGAAACTTTCGGTGGTGGTTGTTACTTTGGTCATCTTTATTGAATTGATGATTTCAGCATAAAATTGTACATTTGAAATGTATACAATTCATTGTATGTCGGTCATACTTCTATATGGCTGTTAGAAATACATGAAGCTAGTATTACTTAATGAATCTATCGGTATTAAAAAAGAAATTTTAATGAAATTAAAATTAAGTACGATAAATTAAATATGAGAAACTTTAGCATTTGTATGTGTGTATTCATATATGTTGTATTTTTATGTGAATGTATGTTTGGGGAAAGAAAAAGACCAATAGAGAAAGAGAAGATATGAGAATCTTTAAATAGATATGTAATGTAAATCCCCACATCTTCTGTCATCAGGGAATTACTTCAGATTTGTTTCCAGGGGTAAAATTGCCAAAACCAGATTACAATGATTTATTGGCAGCTATTAAAGAGAACTGTGACTCCATGAATTTGCAAATGACCCCATTCTTTTCTGAGAAGATTCTTCAAATATATGAAATGATGATTGTACGTCATGGTTTTATGATCGTCGGAGAACCATTTGGAGGAAAAACATGTGCCTATCGTGTCTTAGCGGGAGCACTGAATGATATTTGTGAAAAGGTAGGTGATTAAACACATGATTATCAGCTTTGTGAAAGATACAGTAATGTATCATCTTTAAGATTAAGTTAAAGAAAATAAAATTAGAAAAGTTATTCAAAACTTACATGTAAGTAAGTTCTATGACATACATTTCCTGTGAATTTTTTATTCCTTTAAAAGAGAGATAGTACAATGGGTTGAGTGTTTACCTTGCATGTGACTGACCCTGGCTCAATCTCTTGCACTCTATATGTTCCCTTAAGCCTGCTGCTAATGATCCCTGAGCACAGAGCCAGCAGAAAGCCCTAAGCACAGAAAAGTGCATACATGCCTTACCCATTGTGTTATCTCTTCACCCTGGATGTTTTCATGCTTCCAGGAGAGTATTTTTTTGAGTGGTTAGATTTGTAATGACTCCTAATGATATGAAAATATTTGAATGTGTTCTGTAATACTTGCAAACATATACACACATAATTAATAATATAATGGTAAATATTCAGAATTCTTATATACTACATATTATAGTTTGGCTTACTTCTATATAGAATAGATGGGTTGACTTTTTATTCTGTAACTAATATTTTATCTCATTCTCTTTGTATTCTGAATAATATTGTTTTGCTGAAGTAGGTGAAGGTACTGGAATGGTGCATGGCTCCCAAATAGCGGTCATGGGGCCTAGGGATCACTCTGGTGAAGCTCAGCCATCAGGCTGGCGGCTCAGGGTCCAAGGATGTGGTGCTTCTCAGGCTCTGCAGTGCCAAATTACCTTGGGCACTCTGGAAGTGCTCAGGAGCCTCCAGAACTGCACCCACTGATTCTCAGGCGAGCATATCGTTCTGGAAATGAAACCAGATTTGACTACATACAGGCATGCACCTTAACCCCTACATTCTCTCTTTGACCCTTGAAAAGTTTTTGTTTTACGTATTTTAATGTTGATTACCTCTTTGGGCTTTATGATTATTTTATCTTCATTGTGGAGTCTCACATTCCAATATATTTTTATGTGTGCATGTTCTCTTATATTTATTTATTTATTTAAAATTTTATTATACCACGGTGAGACATACTATTACAAAGCTGTTCATGATTGGGTCTCAGCCAAACAGAGTTCCAGTACCCATCCTCCTCCACCCTTCCAATATCCCCCAAATTCCTCCCCTTCTCCCCCAGTATGCCTCTATGGTAGGCATTTTCCTTCTTTTTCTTCTTCCCTATTTCTCTCTTTCTCCCTTCTCTTGCATATTGTGGCTTGCAATGTACACATTTAGGGGGTTATCATAAATATCACTTTGCCTATGTGATATGCAGTGCTCAATTCTAGTCTGGCATTACCATTTCCTACAGTTATTAGCACAGTGCCCAACCTCTGACCTCCACTCACTCGTGTTAGATTCCAAACATTGACAAGTCCTCTTGGTCTGTGTATTTCCTGGCCTTGGATATTAGTCTCATACTATTTGTTCTATATTCAGGAAATGAATGCAGTTATTCTATATCTGTCCTTTTCCTTCTGACTAATTTCACTCATCATGATACTCTCCATATCCATCCGTTTAGAGGCAAATTTCATAATCTCGCTTTTTTCCCTAACAGCTGCATAGTATTCCATTGTGTAGATGTACCATAGTTTCTTTATCCAGTCAATTGTTCTCAGGCACTTTGTGCATGTTTTCTTAGATCTCTACATGTTTGTCTTATATCACTGCTTTTTCTCTCCTGTTTTCCCCTATCATGTATGTTTTCTCATATCTTTAAGTGGAACTTTGGGTGTAACTGTAATTTACCATCTATAAAGAGTGAAGAGTGTGACTTTTTTATCTCTAACTTGGTGATCATGTCACAGGTGAATTTAAATTTGTTTATATTTATTGTCATATAAATTGCCACTTATTTCTGTTTTCTGTTTCTATACTTCAATATTATTTCTTTTCTTCCAATTTCATCTTTTTCCCCTTTTACTTGTCAGCATCCCTACTTTCTGCCATCCTGCCTGCCTTTTCGGTTTTCTCTTTTCTTTACCTGTTTTATTGTCTTCTTATTACAAGAATTAGTGCATTTTTGTCTCTCAAAGGCTAAAGGTGGGTGGGAGAGATTAGTGCAGGGCTTATCCAGGTTTGTTTCCTGGCATCACATATGGTCCTTTAAGCACCACCAGGACTGATCCTGGAGTGCAGGACCAGAAGTAAGCCTCTGAATTTCTCTGGGTATGGTCCAAGCCCTGCGTTCCCCCCCAGTAAGATTTTAAATGGTTTGTTACCTGGACATTTTAAGGTCAGTAGCAACTTTATTATGATTTGGAGAGCGCTACTTCTTTCCCCTACCTTCAATTTAGGATTACCCCTTATTATCCTCCTTTGTGATTTAAAGAAAATTGTAAAAAATAATTTTTGTATTTCAATATATTTTATGCTTGCTATTACTATTTCCATTTTTCCTTCAGTTTGATAGTTTGTGTCCTAAGTTTTGGGAGACTTGGTAGAAGTTTTCAGAAGAGTTGACTCTTGTTATGTTATATCTCAAGATCAATAATGAATAGGTAGAACACAAGGAATTTGATCAATTAATTATCTATCTGTCTGTCTGTCTATCTATCTATCTATCTATCTATCTATCTATCTATCTATCTATCTATCTATCTATCTATCTATCTATCTATCTATCTATCTATCTATCTATCTATCTATCTATCTATCTATCTATCTATCTATCTATCTATCTATCTATCTATCTATCTATCTGGACTCTTGGGCCACTCCTGGCAATGCTCAGAAGTTACTCCTGGCTCGACACAGGAATTACTTACTACTGCTGATGCTCAGGGCACCATATGGGATGCCGGAGCCAAGTGCAAGGCAAACGCGCTCCCTGCTGTGCTATTGCTCCAGCCCCACACAAGGGATTTTAAGGCAGTGAAACTTACATATTGTATAGTTTCAGAGTATTTTGTAACAGGAATCAACAAGTCAACTTATGGCAAAATTTGACTCAAAAATCATCTTTATGGTATGATCACAGAATGCATTTTATAATAATGTAAATATTATTTTTGCTTTTAATGTATGCAAAAATCAAAGAAAAATATAAAGCATAATAATATATAAACTGCTAAATCTATAGTATTTACTCTCTGACCTGTACAAAAGATTGCCTACCCTCAATTTGTAGTTTTATATGCAGAGGTCTTCTAGAGAGCATTTTCTGGCATATCTCTTAGTATCTTTATTTTTTTGACTACCAAATATATTTCTAATTTGTCACTTATCTTCCTATTGTTCATCAATTTGCTCGAGTGGGCACCAGTAATGTCTCCATTCAGCGTCCTCCTTATTCCCTTATTGGGAATAAGGTCAATTATTGTTACTGTTTGGGGCATATTGAATACAACATGGATAACATGCCAGGCTCTGCCATGGCTCTGGGTTCGTCCTAGGGGGCTCAGTCTTTTTCTCTGTCAGACCATCCACCATTCAGGGCCCACGGGCAGAGCCCTGGGTGTGTAGACAAGCCTGTCTCCTGTCTGCCACCTGCCAATGCAAGGCACTGCAGCCACACCTACCTACAACACCTTGAGGGACAGGATATTTGTAATTATATTTTTTAATTATTTATTATCATTATAAGTCAAATGTGGTCAGTAATTTTTTATTGAATCACAATGAGAATGACCATTAGAAAACTGTTCGTGATTGGGTTGTAGTCATACAGTGTTCTGACACCCATCCCTCCCTCCAAAATGTGGTCAATTTTTATATATTTACTTTATATTCTGGAGCCTTGTTTGAAAAGTATACTCCTCCTGGCAGCATCTTTGTAGATTTTAAGGTATTATTATGTAATTATATTTTCTATGAATGATGACAATAGTTTCAAAACAAACAAGCCAGTAAATGATCTTTTTTCTAAAGGGATTAATGGAAGAAAACAAGGTTCAAATTACTGTTTTAAATCCTAAGTCTGTCACCATGGGGCAGCTATATGGACAGTTTGATCTGGTTTCCCATGAATGGTCTGATGGGATCCTTGCTGTCAGTTTCAGAGCATTTGCTGCATCAGCGGTAAGTAGTAATACTTCCACAGCATATTCGGAAAGGCGATGAGCATTACTTTTGATGTGTTTCTGAAGTTTTTTTTATTTATTCAAACAAACATCCTTATGGCTTAGGTATATGTGTAAAACATGTTTCTGGAGCTTCTAGTAGTGTTTCTGTGGAAAAAGACTGTTTACAAGATTTCCTAGAGACCAGGCTAGTGAGTATTTTTGCCTTGATGCATATTGAAAAAGAGAGCAGGAGGTAAAAGGACAAGGAGCAATTCCAGGTCCTTTTTACCAGGCCAGATGATCAGAGAAGAGAACTTCGTGATTCTTTTGCCTTACACAAAGGTAATGTTCCTTGCCGTCTATTGAGGTGCTGTGCAGCCAGTACTGCCAGATATGCTTGCAATGCTTAGAGAAGAAATGGCAGATTTGAAAAATAGTGTGGTAAAGTTTCAGCAATTCCCTCTAATTAAGAAAATAATGGACTACTTGTGGAAAACAGCAAAGGTAAAGTAGGTGACAGCTGCTGACTGCTGTGAATGGGAGCTAATGCTTACCTCATACTGATGGATTCTTTTGAGTGACTGATGCCCTACTCTTCAGTGACCATAAATGAAAAGCAGATGGCTGGGAGAAAGATGTCCATTTGGGTAGAATCTGTTTAATACGTCCTAATCATTAATCAAATATCTACACTACAGACTGAATTAAATGCTGAATTCTTGACAATTCCAGCAGTAAATGTCTCTGAATCCAGATATTCCCTCAGAAGAAACACCCTTCTATGGAATTTTATGCAGTGACTTACCTACAGAGATAAAGGATGGGGAGTACTCAGGAACAGAGATAATTTGACCCTAATGTCCTGGGAACAGATTTCTGCTGAAAGCTTCTAAGGCACTGGGAAGGCAGTTCAGGATATGATGAGCCTCAGCTTTCCCAGATACATAGCTCTGTTCTCACATCTGCTGCTTTGGGAATCAAGTTATTAATAACTGGAAGATTGAGCTGAGCCAACACTAGGTATTTGAAACTACTGCTTTTGGTTATCTGGGTGTGTGTGGGCCCAGAATGAAAGGAGGGTGAGGGAGTCATTATTGAGGAAACTTACGCATATTAGGCCAACAGCAAAGCAGTCTCATGAATTGTAGACTTTCTTTTCTTTCCTTTCTTTCTTTCTCTCTCTCTCTTTCTCTCTCCCTCCCTCCCTCCCTCCCTCCCCCTTTCTCTTTCTTTCTTTCTTTCTTTCTTTCTTTCTTTCTTTCTTTCTTTCTTTCTTTCTTTCTTTCTTTCTTTCTTTCTTTCTTTCTTTCTTTCTTTCTTTCTTTCTTTCTTTCTTTCTTTCTTTCTTTCTTTCTTTCTTTCTCTCTCTCTTTCTTTCTCTCTCTCTCTCTCTCCCTCCCCTCCCTCCCTCCCTCCCTCTCTTTCTCTTTCTTTCTTTCTTTCTTTCTTTCTTTCTTTCTTTCTTTCTTTCTTTCTTTCTTTCTTTCTTTCTTTCTTTCTTTCTTTCTTTCTTTCTTACTGTCTTACTTTCTTTTTTTAATATTTTATTATACCACCATGAGATATACAAAGATGATGTTTGTGTTTGGTTTTCAGTCACACAGTGTTCCAGCACCCATCCCTCCACCAGTGACAATTTCCCACCACTATTGTCCCCAAATCCCTCCCCGCTCTCTTTCTCTCTCTGTCTCTCTCTCTCTTCTCAATGCACAAATGCTCAGTTCTAGGCTGGTATTATCATTTCCAATAATTATTAGCACACTGTTCCCTTCTCTGTCTTACCTACCCCTGACTCCCACACACTTGCAGTTGATTCCACCTATTGACAAGATCGCCTAATCCGTATTTTGCCTGGCCTTGGATATTGGTATCATTTTATATGTATATATGTATATGTATTATTATACATACATATATGTATAATAATACCAATATCTAATATATATACATATATATTTATATCCTGCAAATAAAAGCAGTCATTCTATATCTGCCCTTTTCCTTCTGGCTAATTTCACTCAGCATGATCCTCTCCATGTCCATTCATTTATAGGCAAATTTCATAACTTCATTTTTTCCTAACAGCTGCATATTCCATTGTGTAGATGTACCAAGTAGACACATTCTTAGCCAAGTTCCACATAGTTCCTCATAACCCATCTTTATCTACTAGTAAACAGACCATACCTGCCAAAGCATTTAAAGGTAGCAAGATGGAACACTGTATAACTGAAACCCAAACATGAATATCTTGGTAATTGTACATCTCACAGTGTTGTCACTTGTCACTTGTCTTCCCGTTGCTCATTGATTAGCTTGGGTGAGCACCAGTAACATCTCCATACTTCCTGTTGCAAGCAAGTGTAGCCCAAGGACATCTGCTCGCTCCAGGAACATGAAGAGCCTCAAACCATTCCTTCTGGTCATGGGAATGAGGTCCATAATTATTACTGGGTTTTGGCATATCAAATACAACACGGGAGCTTGCCAGGCTCCACCGTGTAGGTGGTATACTCTCAGTAGAAGGCTCTCATCTTGAGCAGTTACTGATGAACCACAACGGAGAGATATCAGATTTTCTCTTGGTGGAGCTCTGAGGAGCTGTGGAGTCCAGATGTTGAGAATGACTGACCTCATGGTGTGGGTGTTCCCCTGGCTTCTTGGCAGGCTCACTGGGATGACGGGCCATGGCTAGAACCTGCCTAGAACTGTATACAGTGTATAAATGTGAAAGATCCTGGGAAGGACCTGGTCCTAACTTCCAATAATAAATAAGACTCACACGGCCACAGAGCAGCCAAGACTGGCAGAGCTGTGGGTCTGGAGTGTCTCACAGTGTTATATTAAAAAATTAGAAATAAAAAATTAAAAATAATAAAGGTAGCAAGAGACCATAGTACCTTATAAGGACATTGAACTTAAGGGAGCAAGTTCAGGACCAAGGTACCAGCAACCTAAAAGTTTGTGTCACATCATAAGTTGCAGATAAGGAATATAGAGCAAATAGGGGACAGCTAGACTGGTGATTAGAGCCCACAACTATATCTGAGGTTCTCCTAATATAAGTGCTTAGGTTCTGTGGGCATTTGTTATTTTTTTTCTTTTTTGGGTCACACCCAGCGATGCTCAGGGGTTACTCCTGGCTCTACACTCAGGAGTCACTCCTGGCGGTGCTCGGGGGACCATATGGGATGCTGGGGATCGAACCCGGGCCGGCATGGGCCGGCTACGTGCACAAGTCAAACGCTCTACCCGCTGGGCTATCGCTCTGGCCCTGGCATTTGTTATTTAACTCTCGCCCCTTAGTGTGACTGTGATTTCTAGTCACTGTCCAAGACATCTAGACTTAGATGTCATATCCACTGTCAAACACCAGCAATTCTGGGGCAAGCCATGGCCTACAAAGTCTTAAACTAAATTCTGTAGTACATCAAAGAATGGTCATTTGAGATTCATTCCAGAGATGCAAGGGTGGTTCAGTATACATGAATCAAATGTGATATCTTACATCAACAAAAGGAGAGATAAAAAATCTTATGATCATGTCAATAGATTCATAGAAAGCTTTTGATAAAATGCCGCACTCGTTTATGATAAAAATTCAACAAAATGAGGATATCAGGAACCTACCTCAAGAAAAGTATGGCCTTATATAATAAATCCAAAGCTAACATATTCAATGATAAAAGTGGAAAGACTTAATTTATTATGTTCTGGACAACATGTAAATATTTCTATACTTGTCATTGTGAAACTGTGAATGCTCTTATGATATTAATGTCCCATACTACCTTGAGACAGTTGAGATTAATAGGGTTATGCATTGCATGTGTGTGAATTTATTCATTAGAGGAAAAAATGGCTTAGCACATAGAAATAATTAAATATGTAAGAATACAATACTATGTGGAGTCAGACTAACTGAATTAAATTAAGTTATGTATTTGTCTTATGCATGATTTTTTGAGGAATAGTTATATTCCTCAAAAATACAACTATATGACTATATATTTTGTAATATAACTATTACAAAATATAATTTTTATAATTAACTATTAAAAAATTATATTTTTGTAATAGTTATATTATAAAAAATATGTTTTGTAAGTAAATATGTAATATATTTATACATACTTTATTAAAAAGATGCCTTAGATTTTCATAGTAAAATAATGTCTGAAGTCACATTAAAATTGTTTAAATAATAATGTAAATTGTTTTTCTTACATTAATCATTCGTTACACTTTTGTTCTTTATTCACCATTTGTATAAACTAGACACCAGATAGGAAATGGTTAGTTTTTGATGGGCCAGTAGATGCAGTATGGATTGAGAATATGAATACTGTACTGGATGACAACAAAAAACTCTGCCTGATGAGTGGGGAGATTATTCAGATGTCACCACAAATGAATCTTATTTTTTGAACCAATGGATTTAGAAGTTGCTTCTCCTGCCACTGTAAGTTCTCAATTTTGACATCTGCATATGAGTTCAATAGGTTATCATTGCACGTATTAACAATGTTTCCTTTGTAATAAAAGCATTAGTGGAATTTATTTTAAGAAAAATCTGTTATTATATGAGAATAGACATATCTGTTGACATACCATGACAAAGAGTTGTGGTTGTTTTCTTCTTTGTCTAGGCTCTTTTAGACAGATGCATAAATTCATACTATGAAGTTATATAAAATTAAGATTTTTTCCCTTACAGCTTTTGAATATTGAAAGATGAAGCTATTTCAAGTTGTGTTTCTATATCAGCATTGCCTTGCTGTTAAACTGTTGTTTTTCCAGGTTTCCAGATGTGGTATGATTTACATGGAGCCTCAAATGTTAGGCTGGAGACCACTGATGTTGTCTTGGATAAATCTTTTACCAGAATCAATCACAGATATGCAGAAGGAATTTATAATAAACTTATTTGACAGAATGGTCCCTGTTTCTGTTGAATTTATTAGAAAGCATACAAAGGTAAGAAGAATGGTAATTTAAGATATCACATATAAATGGAAACTAGTTATAAGGCAGAAATATCCTCTTTAGTGTATGTTATTAGTCAGCCACCAGATATTAAAGTATCTTTAGCTAGTTTAAATGAAGCTTTTTCCTTTATTTTATTTTTCTTTGTTTCTTTGGGATTTGGCCTGTACCTGCTGGTACTCAGGATTACTGCTTTTTCTGCATCAGTCTTGGCAGGCTCAAGGGACCATGTGGAGTGCTTGGAATCAAACTCAGGTTGGCCCAGTGCAAAGAAAATGCCCTACCCACTGTAATGTGGTTCTTACACCCCTCTTTTTAATAGTTCAAGTAAAACTATTTTAATTTGCAAAACTAATCTTCAAAATATCTGAAATGAATCACCTTAAAGTTTAGAATTATAATTATCATTTCTCTCAAAAATAAATATTAAGGACTCACCTAAGTACATCTTGTAAAAATATTGAAAATGTTATCTCTTGTTTGTGATGAACTATTATATTTTAAATGGTTAACACTTTAGGGGCTGGAGTGATAGTACAGTTGGTTGTCTTTGCCTTTTGCATGCAACTGACCCGAGTTTGATCCCCAGTATCCCATATGGTCCCCTGAGCACCTCAGTGCAGAGCCAGGAGAAACCCCTGAGCATCATTTGGTGTGACCCAATAAATCAAAACTTAATGACTGGTTTAAACTTTACTACTTTTATATTCCAAAATATTACGGAGTAAATAACATTGTATAATCAATCAATAGGACATTGTGTAGTATGAGTACATCTAGCTGTTTAAAAAATTTCTTTTTATAGACTTTTCAATGGGGGTTTAGAGAGATAAGACTGCTACTGGTAGAAGAATTAAAATAGATCTTGTAGTAAAGTAGTTTTAGAAAATACTGCTTGGGAGTTGTGCTCTGGTTAGGGAGAAGTAACAGTGCATGTAGAAAACTGCCTCTGAGAATAGATGGAGTTTAATTGAGGCTCTTAAGCCCTCTCCAGCTGAAAAATTGTAGGGAAACCATGCTTCCTTTCTGTTTTGGAAGATGAATAACAAAGACTTTTAGAATCTCTCTATATATATATATATATATATATATATATATATATATATATATATATATATATATATATATATATATATATATATAGGAAAACAAAGCTGCAATTTACCTGCTGTTAGACGTATAATAAGAGGGAAAGCTAGGGTTGCTAGTTCTCCTGCAGTTGGAAATAAAATAGAAAAAAAACTGAGGAAAAGGTTAGCCTAAAGTGTACAGGGATGTAAAATTGAGTTCAAAATCATGTTAATGTAGATTACCCTCAATGGGAAACCTAGAGGGGGAAAATGACTATACAGATATTGGCTGGGGTGTGTAAAAGCACCATGGGGAATAGAAGAGAGCATTTTGTGAGCTTAAGAATCGAAGTGCTCAGGGAAGACAGGAAAGGAGTAGCACAGGACTTTCAGATTTTGCCTTCGAGAACGTCTTGACCCAGGCAGCGCCAGGGAGAGAGAGACAAGGACACTGTAGGCAGGTAGCGTGAGGAATTGAAGATACTGACGGTAGAGTAGGTGTTGACTGATCTTTCAGGAAGCTTAGTTGTAGTGAAGTAATATTTCAAAACAGTTAAACATCTATCAGTTCAGGGTTATAAAATGAGCTACAGGATTTTTCTTTCCTGACATTGTCATAGAATGTAGGTATTAGGAATATGAATACGTGAATTTTCCTTATAATTCGAATTTATCCTTTCAGTGGCTGAAAAACAACACCCCAATTTTAATTCAAGTTTTTTTACTTGTACTATGCAATTTTTGCCTTCTCTTAAATAATGTTATTTAATGTATAGTAATGTGTATGTCTTTATTTGTAATAACAATTTGTTATAGTATAATATCAGTAACAGTCCAACCTTAGTCTAAAATTCAGTTGTCATTGCTGCCTGCTTTTCCTGAAACAATGGTTAAATATTAAGTCAGATACTTGTAATCTTAGGTAATCCATTACAGAGAGTTAGTAACTACATGTTACTCATGAAGTATATACCTCTAAAGGTTGGAGGAGAGCTTGAAGGTGGAGAGACAAGTATTCACCTAGAACTTGCTGTGTGGTTCTAGAAACTATGTTATTTACTTTATAAACTGTCATTTTGAGACTTGGAAAGTAAAGTTCAGCACTCCACCAATAATTTGTTTCTTATAGGAAAATATTTTTTCTATATCAAGTGTACTATAGGTATTGGTATTGATTTAAGAATGTTCTAAAATGAATGACATTAAGAATAGTAGAGAAGCCTGTTGCTTTCTCTGAATATTATTATTATTTTTTCTTGCTTTTTTTGGGTCACACCCGGCAATGCTCAGGGGTTTCTCCTGGCTCTGCACTCAGTAATTACTCCTGGTGATGCTCTGGGGACCATATGGGATGCCAGGGATCGAACCCGGCCGGCATGGGCCGGCCGCATGTCAAGGCAAACACCCTACCCTCTGGACCATCGCTCCGCCCCTGAAAATTATTTTAGTTTTCTAGTTTTTCACTTGCTTAACAGAGAATAGATATCTTTGATTAAATCAACCCAAAAGTCAACAATTAAATTTTTAATTAGAAAGTTCATCCTAAAAGTAATCAAAGAGTACATGTGACCAAGAGCTGACATATTTGGGAGATGCTGTCCTCAGATTTCCTGTTTATAATAAACTTCCAGAATTGTAACAAGTGCTCCTACCAGTAGAAATTCAGATGGTTGGAATTGTATCAATTTAGTGCATATTTACTTGTATTTTAATTTGTGCATAACTTAATTTGCCTTTGAATATTTGAAACTATTTTCAGGAATTATCTCCTACTTCAGATACAAACTTAGTCCGAAGTTTAATGAATCTAGTAGACTGTTTCATGGATGAATTTATGGATGATGTCAAAGTAAAAGAGAGAGATGATCGAGAAACTTTTTTCTTTGCTTGAGGTAAGGTCCATTGCTCTTTGGATTTTATAATAAAGAGATCACTACTGCTCCCCAGTGCTTCTTAATAATGATCCCACTATACTCTCTAATTGAATGCTGGATGATGGGTATTATCTGAACAGGGAGGGAAGAAATGTTCAATACAGGTGCTGTTTTGTGTGATCTGAAATTGTCAATAAAAATATTCATGTGTTTTCATTGTAGGAACCTTAGAGGGTTTTTTGTAAATGTATTTTTTGTTGTTTGTTTTGCAAAGTTGACTAAAGATGAGTATATTTTTAATAAACTTATTGCCATATATGGTTAGATATTTTAATAATAGCTTATTTTCATACTAACATTTAAAAATATGGATGCCATTTTCAATAGCACTCTAATATTCTTTAATGAAATATTATCTGTTGCCAAAAATCATAATGTAGCAAACATTTGTTCAGATATATTTTATGGAACACATTAATTTAAAATTTGCAAATTGATTTTTAAATTTTTATTGTTTCCATAGAGACAGTTTGTGTGTAGATAAACAGTCAATATTTGACATTAAAAAGGAGGTTTTTATTCGAAAGCAAAGAAGTACATTATCTCAATTAGTGCTGTGTAATATCTACCAGGTTTCTTATGCCTGAATCTGGTATGAAGATACGCTATGGGCTGGCAGTTGTAATTATCATCAGTCAATGCTCAGATAATGACTTAATTAATAAATAAAAGAATATTAATTCATTTTACTTTAAAGTTATAGACTGTAAGATATATATGAAGATTTATTATTCATTATTAAAATATGGTTTTATATTTAATAGTAACTAGCTCACTTGTCACCTGTCTTCCTGTCCATTGATTTGCTAGAGCGGGCACCGGTAACATCTCCATTCATTAGGAATGAGGTCCATTACTTGTTTTTGGCATATCGAAGACAACACAGGAAGCTTGCCAGGCTCTGCCATGGCTCTGGGTTCACCAAGGGGGCCCAGTCTTTTTCTGTGTCAGACCTTAAACCATTAGGGCCCATGGGACAGAGCCCTGGGTCTAGACAAACCCTGTCTCCTGTCTGCTACCTGCCCATGCAGCTGGGCACCGCAGCCACACCTGCAACACCTCGAGGGACAGGGACTAGCTCAATTAAAAAAAAATTCAGGGTTCCCTTTATTTAATTACACTATTGTGACTTACCAAGCCTAAGGTTTCTCTGTGGTTCAAATTTATCTATCGTATTGTATATTTTCTCTGATAGATTTTATAGAATATGCAACTTGATGTTTTAGAATCCTAAAATAATCTATCATTATTCAGAGAAATTAATATGGATGATCTGATTTAAGCTTCAGCATGGATCAAAGACATTCTTTAATTATACTCTATCAACATGTATCTCCAATGCAGGGAATTTTTATCTTCTCATTGATATGGTCCATCGGTGCTTCTTGTAAAGATGATGATCGGTTGAGATTTAATAAGATTCTCAGAGAACTAATGGATGGCCCAATTACAGATATCACTCGAGATAAATATAAATTACTGAGTGGCACTGAAGAAATTACTACAAAAGCACTAACAGTTCCATTTCCTGAAAAAGAATTAATTTATGATTATCAGTTTATTACTGAGGTAAGAATTCTGAAACAAGATTTGCCATTGCTATCCTGGCAGTCTCCTCTCAGATACACACACAGGACATGATGGCCCATAAGCATCTTCCTAACCACAGTTTACCTTACCAAGATAGTAGGGGGAAGAACAAGTACACTTTCTGTGAGTCAGATATTCCTGGGTTTGACTCTCAGTAAAGCTGCTATCTGCTTACGTAGCCTTGAGCTTTCACCTAATCTCCCTGAGCCATAGTTTTCTCCTTGGTAAAATGAGATAATAATGCCTAGTGCGTTACTTGTACCCTCAAAATGAAATTGCACGTTATGAAATTAGCCAAGAACTAGACACATACTGTTCAAGAACACCTCTTGAGATTTGTGATAAATGTTAGAATATCACAGACGCTAAAGAAGTTCTTCAGAAATTAACACTGGTCTAGTATGAATTCAGTACTTCTGATTAGACAATAAAACCTGGTAGAATTGTTCTATTTCTCTCTCTCTTTCTCTCTTTCTCTCTCTCTGTTCTCAATCTATTTCCTGTAAGTACTGTAATGAGGAAAAGTTTAGGCTGCATATTATTTAAATATGTATACATGTAAGTGAAATTTGGATCATGCTGGATAACTCTGGTTGGATAACCAGAAATTTGGATAACTCTGGTTGATAATTTTATAAGACTCTTTCCTTAATAAAGTGAATATCATTCTATCTCACTATTTTTTTCATAAACTTAATTTTTTTCTAAAGGACTTCTGTTTTCTGTCATCTGAATTGACCATAACAATTAACTATTCTTGGACTTGAAGCTGTTTCATGTTCTAGGTTTTCTCTTTGGTAAATATTCCTTACATAAGTCATAATGTATACAACATGGTTATTTCAAAAAAGATAAATTCCCATAAAAGCAATATTTTATTTTAAGTATGTCTCTTGAGTTATATTGTCAAGTGTGTCAGAGGCAATTCTTTACCTTGCCAACTACCAGTTACTATCTCTAAAAATAAAAAATTTATTATATCACCATGGGATAGACAATTACAAATATGTTCATGAATGTGTTTAAGTCATACAGTGTTCAGAACCCTCCCTCAACCAGTGCATAATTCCCACCACCAGTGTTCCCAGTTTCCCTCCCCCCACCTTCTGCTTCTGGCAGGCACTTTTCTTCTCTCTCACTTTCTCTCTTCTTTTGCACATTGTGGTTTGTGGTACATTTCTGAGGGGTTGTTATGTATATACCTTTACTTACTTTCAATACTCAGTTATAGTCTAGCATTCTAACTATTGTTGGCAAACTTGACCCTTTTCTATCTTATTTAACCTCTGTCTCCCACACACTTGTGATACATTCCAGTCATTGACAAGTACCAGATACTATCTTGAGTTTAATATTTTTCAAGTTACTTGTAATACTCTGCATTTTCAGAGTACTTTACAGTTTATTACGCTTTTTCACAATCATTTATTTTCAATGGGGGAAAGAAATCTTAAGTGGTGCTTTGGAAGTTCAGGGGCCTCTATCTGCAATTTCAGCCTACCTGTCTGCTGGCAGTGCTTAGGGATCTCTAGGGCTGCACCCAATAATGGCCAGGGGGACCATATAATGTGGAATTGACCTCCACAATAATGTCCCAAATCCTGCCAGGTTTATACAACCTAACATTTCTGGACTTTTGAACTTATAGTGATCAAATATCAGTTCATTCCTCTAGATTCAGATTTCTAAAGTTGTATAGGTGACTAGAACTAGACGTAAGCAAGCAACAAGCAGTAACTAGCATGGCAAATAAGTATACAAGTTTTTCCAAGGTCAACCGAATAATGTAGAAGATTTGAGGGAAGTGTGGTGAGCTTAGCTGCTAGGATCCACATATGTGGAAAAAGCTGATAAAATTTACTTTACTGACCTGTGCACTAAAATGGTTGAAGGTAAACTTTGTATTTTTTTTACTTAAGTTAAAAATACATATTATCATATTATCTGACAAATAAGCTGTTGTTTTAAATCTCTTATCAAAAATACACAATTAACATCTAGGTAACAAAAAATTCTGTATTGGCTAGTATTTATTAAATAAAATTCTATACTTTTTTATCACATTGATTAGTCTCATTGTCATTAAAGAACCTAACATTGTATCAAAATATCTTAATTTGTGCGTAAACTTATTTGGTAATTATAAGATATTAAAAGTATCACTACATAACAATTCATAACAAAACTCCGTTTATCCTTAGTTTACATGAAATGTTTTGTTTTTCAAATTCAGAGTGATTTTTTTTTTTGCTTTTTTGGATCACACCCAGCGATGCTTAGGGTTACTTCTAGCTCTGCACTCAGGAATCACTCCTGGCACTGCGTGGGGACCATATGGGATGCCGGGATTGAACCTTGAACCCGGGTCGGCTGCATGCAAGACAAACACCTTACCCACTGTACTATCACTCAGGCCCCATGGTGAAGTTTTTTAAAGACTAAAAACGTGTAAATGTCTGATTGTATAGCTCTTGATCTTTAATTTTTTCTACAGTGTCATATGAGTAAAGAGCTTTTAAAAGAATATTACAATGAAACACTCAATTTATTTCGTTGTTAATAGGGTGTAGGAAGATGGGAACCATGGATAAAAAATTAGATGATGCTCCTCCAATTCCTAAGGATGCACAGTTTAATGAAATCATTGTACCAACTCTGGACACAATTCGATACTCTACATTAATGAGTTTGTTGACTACCCACCAGAAGCCTTCAATATTTGTTGGACCGACAGGAACTGGAAAGAGTGCTTATATTATTGTAAGTATCATGAACTCTCCATATTCAATGGGTATAATATTCATAATATTATTAACTGTCTGGAATTGTCAATATTAAAATTTCAAGTATTATCCATATTTAATGTATATTATAAATAATAATATTCCTAATGTTATTTTTTACTCCATGGAATAATTGTATTCAAATTTCAAGTACTTTGATGTGAGCCTCATAGAAAACTTGAATAAAATATGATACCATCTTAAACCACTGAATGTTGACACATCTGTTTTGGTATTTTAGTAAGAAGAGATTCTTCAGGATGAAGAATTTTATCTCTTTTAAGAAGTGATTACATTTTACACTTAATATTTAGTTCATATCCGAAATATTTCTATGTGGAAATAAGGTTCATTTTTATTAAGATTTTTTTTATTCAGACCTGTTCATGTTAAGATAATTCCAGTTGCTAAAACAATAATGTCCTAAATCTTGATAGTGTTATACAACCTATCACTTCTGGAATTTTGAGCATTTATACTGATCAAATAGCAGTTCATGCCTCTAGATTCAGATTTCTAAAGACATATAGGTGACTGGAGCTAGTAGCAAGTAAATAGTAACTAGCATGGCAGATAAGTACAAATTTCTCCAAGGTCAAATGAATAATATAGAAGATTTGTGACCTTGGCTCCTCTTGGAACTGACTTCTAGGTGACAGTAAACACAACAAGGGAAATGCATCAATAAAATATATCAATGTGGGTCAGTGCCATAGTACAGGAGTAAAGTCTCTTACCTTTTCTACAGTGTCATATGTCATATGTCAGCTGACTGGTTCAGTCACTAACACCAAGTATATTTTCCTGTATATTCCTAGCATTTCCAGGAATAATCTCTGAGCACGGAACCTGGAGAAAACTGTGCACCACTTGGTATAGCCCAATCCCTCATTGTTCCCAGAATGGCAGTGTGATTTAGATAAAGAATCACTTAGCATATTTGCCATCGTGAAGTATCGAAAGAAATTACTTATGTGCTCCACTAAGAACAAGCATTTGGGTGCATGCCATGATAGCAAGCAAGGTATTAGCATAAAAAATCACAGTGGTGCTGGCGAAGTAGATTCTTTATAGCTCTTTCTCTAGCCCTGATCACTACCCAGTCCCAGGGCAGGAAGTAGATAGGAAATAGCACATGAAATGTGAAAGAACCTTTTGTAGTAGGAGTAAAAGAATAGAGAATTGGCATAATTAAGCATAGTGGTTGAAGATAAAGTCTTTCTCAGTTGTACTTACATTAAATTCAACCCAAGCAACAAATATCTGAGGTCAAAAACAGTAATAACAATGACAAAAATCACTCACAAAATTGAGAGTGTCCTTTGCATTTTATTTTGTTATTTTTTCTACTAATAGATTATAAATATTTTTCTAGTTTTATATGCTTCTACTAGATGATTTATATAGGATGGGAGAAATAGTATAGTTCACTTACTTTGCACTTGGCCAAACCTAGTTTGATCCCTGGCACCTAATATGAAACCTGAGCCTGCCAGCATTGATCTGTGAACACAGAACTGGAATATGCCCTGAACACAGAGCTGGATGTAGCCCAAAGACCAAATATAAATAAACACAAACACACACGCATAAATTGCAACATCTTGATTAAGATTATAGTTGCACTTTCTTTTTAGCAGAATACAACTATATTATTTTAATTATGTTATTTTAACATCCTAACTTATAGTGTGATTATTTAGTATATAAATGGAAAGAAAATAAACTATCTAAAATAAACATTCAGACAGAGAAAGACAAATGGCAGCCTGCTCCATCTGTGAGACCTTAAACAAATTTCTTAATCTCTTAGTCTCTATGACCTCAGGTTTAGAAGGAATGCACCACTCTGCATGGCGGTTTCAGAAATTTCAGAAGCTCTATGCATAGAATGTGGATGAATAAAGAGGGTTGTCATGAGAAATGTTTCTATTGATTTCATCTTTTCAGTTTCAGAACACTGGTTAAATTCGAGGTTGTCAAAATTATGTTTAGAGTTTGTTTTGAAATGTTTAATTATAACTCCTACTCTGGCTTATTTATTATTTCCTCTTACAGAATTTTCTTTTAAATCAACTCAATAAAGAAGTCTACAGACCTCTGCTCATTAACTTCTCAGCACAAACTACAGCATCTCAAACTCAGAATATTATCATGTCAAAACTGGACAAAAGAAGAAAGGGAGTTTTTGGTCCACCTTTGGGCAAACAAATGGTAATAGATCTCTTTTACTACTCATAGGAACAGGAATGGTCCTATTCATATACATTGTGAAAATAAGGAGGAAAATAGGCATAAAAATACTGATTTAGTAAATGACCTACCTTCCTAATTATCTCATTAAGATTTTTTTCATAGTGCTGGAGAGCTAGTACAGCCAGGAGGCGTTTGAGTTTAATCTCATATGTTATTCCAAGCCAATATGATGCCAGGGGTGATTCCTAAGAGCATATCCAGGAGTTAGCCTTCAGTACAGTCATATGTGTTCTCCATGTCCCCAGGGCTTTTTTTTATCATCACAGTGGTCCTGCTTGTCTTTTTTAGTTTAGTGTTTTGTGTTATTATTTTAAACTACTCAGTTGTCAACAGATTTATCTGGGTTCCTCTGCCATTTTAGCCTCACCTTTTTTATTAGAATATGACTGCTAAAAATAGCAGAATATGACCTTCATTCAGGGGTTACAATCCTTTAAAATAGCACCCATTCACTCATTTTAATATATTGAAATTGTATAAGAAAAACCTAAGGCATACTAAATGGAAGGACTAATGATTCCTATGCTATTAATCTATGCCTTTATATCTCCTTCCCGATAAACTTTCCTGCTCTTCGTGGAATACAGTGCATTAAAGACATTACTGTTTCACTATTTTAGTGGATCATGCGGCCGCTTGCGGCCAGCAATCTGGGCTCGAACTGGTCTTGCTCTGTTGATCTGGTCATGAGGCATTTTCTCAGCATCTGACAGCGAAGATGGTGGCTAGTGATGGGCGAAGTTTCATCCGGCTGCTTCCGGACCCCCAGAGGCGATGGGCCAACACCCAAAACCCATCTGCCATCCCGATCCCATCGTCAGCTGGGCTCGGCGCCAGCCTTGGCTCCAGTCTCCCCAGTAGCTTGTGCAGCTCTGCATACTGGTTCCCGGGTGGCTCCTGGGCGGGTCCACCAGACTCAACAAAATGGAGGGAGAGGCTTAACCCTGACTCCATCTGGCGAATTTCCAGTGATTCCTCGCTTCTGGGAGCCGCCTACCTGGGCTCGAACTGGTCTTGCTCTGTTGATCTGGTTGTGGGTCAGTTTCTCAGCGTCCAGACAGCGAAGATGGTGGCTAGTGTGATAGGGCGAGTTTCATCCGCTGCTTCTGGGACCCCAGAGGCGATGGGCCAACACCCCCAAAAACCCATCTGTCCTCCTCGGTATCCCATCGCTGGGCTTCGGCCAGCGGGCTCCAGTCTCCCCGACCGCTTGCGCAGCTCTGCATACTGGTTCCCCGGCGGCTCCTGGGTAATCCACTGGACTCGACAAAAATGGAGGGAGTGGCTAAACCCTGACTCCATCTGGCGAATTCCCAGTGATTCCCGCTTCTGGGAGCCGCCTACCTGGGCTCGAACTGGTCTTTGCTCTGTCGATCTGGTTGTGGGTCAGTCAGTCCGACAGTGAAGATGGTGGCTAGTGTGATGGGCGGGTTTCATCCGGCTGCTTCTGGGACCCCCAGAGGCGATGGGCCAACACCCAAAACCCATCTGTCCTCCTCGGGATCCACCGCCAGTTTGTTTATGTGAGCCGGGCACCAGTCTCCCCAATTGCTTGCGCAGCTCTGCATACTGGTTCCCCCGGGCGGCTCCTGAGCGGGCCCACCAGACTCGACAAAATGGAGGGGGAGGGCTTAACCCTGACTCCATCTGGCGAATTCCCAGTGATTCCCGCTTCTGGGAGCCGCCTACCTGCTCGAACTGGTCTTGCTCTGTTGATCTGGTCGTGGTCAGTTTCTCAGCGTCTCGACAGCGAAGATGGTGGCTAGTGTGATGGGTGAGTTTCATCTGGCTGCTTCCGGGACCCAGAGGCGATGGGGCCTAACAACCAAACCCACCTGCCTCCTCAGGATCCCAACTCAGCTGGGCTCGCGAGCCGGGCTCCCGTCTCCCCAGCCGCTGTGCAGCTCAGCATACTGGTTCCTGGCGGCTCCTCGGCGGGTCCACCTGACTCGAAAAAATGGAGGGGGAGGCTTCAAACCCTGACTCCATCTGGCGAATTCCCAGTGATTCCCTTCTGGGAGCCGCCTACCTGGGCTCGAACTGGTCTTGCTCTGTTGATCTGGTCTTAGGTCAGTTTCTCAGCGTCCGACAGCGAAGATGGTGGCTAGTGTGATGGGCGAAGTTTCATCCGGCTGCTTCTGGGACCCCCTGAGGCGATGGCCAACACCCCAAAACCCATCTGTCCTCCTCGGTATCCCATCGTCAGCTGGGCTTGCCGAGCCGGGCTCCAGTCTCCCCAGCCCCACGCAGCTCACCTACTGGTTCCCGGCGGCTCCTGGGCGGGTCCACCAGACTCGACAAAATGGAGGGGGGGAGGGCTTAACCCTGACTCCATCTGGCGAATTCCCAGTGATTCCCGCTTCTGGGAGCCGCCTACCTGGGCTCGAACTGGTCTTGCTCTGTTGATCTGGTGGGTGAGGCATTTTCACGTCCGACAGCGAAGATGGTGGCTAGTGTGATGGGCGAAGTTTCATCCAGTTGCTTCCGACCCCCAGAGGAGATGGGCTAACACCCAAAACCCATCTGCCCTCCTGGATCCCGCGCTCTAGGTTCCCAGGACTGAGCCGGCCCAGTCCTGTGTTATTATTTTAAACTACTCAGTTGTCAACAGATTTATCTGGGTTCCTCTGCCATTTTAGCCTCACCTTTTTTTTTTATTAGAATATGACTGCTAAAAAATAGCAGAATATGACCTTCACCATTCAGGGTTACAATCATTTAAAAATAGCACCCATTCACTCATTTTAATATATTGAAATTGTATAAGAAAAAAGATCAGGCATAATAAATGGAAGGACTAATGATTCCTATGCTATTAATCTATAAAAGTTAGTAGTGAGACTCCATCACTAACCTTAGAAGCATGACTCTTAAGAGATGTCCTTTATTTAAGAAGAAACTATCACTTCCGGAGCTGGAGACCTGGGTTCACTCTTCAGAAACAGATGTGGTTCCCAGACCCCCTATCATCTGTTAATCCTGAGCTCAGAACTAGAAGAAATCCCTGAGCACCACCTGGTGTGGCCTCCTGCACCCCAAGGAAACCATCATTTCTTAAAAGCATACTTTTCTATAAAAATAAATTTTGCTCTTTGCCTCAACATTATTTATCCAATAGGATGTCATATTAATATTTGAACATTTGCTTATACCTCTTTTCTCTTTGTTCTCAGGTTGTCTTTGTAGATGATGTCTAATATGCCTGCTCGGGAGGGTATATGGTGCCCAGCCTCCCATTGAATTACTTAGACAGTGGTTAGATCACTGGAATTGGTATGACCTAAAAAGATTGTTCTATGATTAAACTAAGTGGACATACAAATCTTATGTGCTATGGGACCTCCAGGTACATTTTATGAATTCATGATAATTCTTATGGAAAAATCATTCTTTGTGTCTTAAGAGTTCATTAGAGGGATGTCGACACTGCTGGTGGGATACCTATGGAACATTATGTTAAGTCAAAAGCACAACTATAAGTTATTTTCTAACTCATGGTGCTTTAGTGAAATAGTATTTTGGAAAAAAAATGAACTGTGATTTACAAAGTTATTGATTTTAAAAATAAACAAAGACCCAGTTTTACTATAAAAATATTATTTTAAAAACAATACAAGCCATATTTTGGTTTAGTCCTATAAGTTCCTCCCATACACAGGAATTTCTTTCTTCTACTTTCCATTAAAAGTTTCTGTTTTATAAGGGAAAAAAATTCACTGGAGATAAATAAAGGAACCCAACTGAGCAATTTGACTCACAGGTTTGTATATGTTTACTCAGGGATTGCATTGTTCCCTAAGAGAGTTTTCCACAATCATTAATGTTGTAAATGGGCGCCTTGGTTGAGACCATTCTCTCACCAACTATTCCCATTCATTTTTCTCCCACCTGCTGGGTTATTTCTCCCCATTGCCTGTTCCTGCATTCTGGAAACCTGGAAGCCCTAGGGCAGTTCTGCATCATTTCTTAATGTTTCAGATGAATAAAATGCCTCTTCTTCAGGGATCACTTTTCCTCTCCCTTAGTGAAGTGCCTTTTAGTAAATATCTGAGCTCAGTAGGCTGTTGAGTGGGAATTTAAATATAGCCCAAGAATTTGTCGTAATGATATTTTTTCAATAAAATTCATAAGCCCAAAGGAATCTCTAGAGAAAATTTAATACACACACACACACACACACACACCATATATATATATATATATATATATATATATATATATATAAAATAGCTGATCCAACTTACTAAACTTAAAAAAAAGAATCACCATGATATACACAGTTACGAAATTGTTCATGATTGGGTTTCATTTGATATTCCAACACATATTCCTTCACCAGTGCATATTTGCCACCACCAGTGTCAGTAGTTTCCTTCCCACCACCATCCTCAGCCTACTTCTATGGCAGAAACCTCTCTTTCTCTCTTTTCTCTCTCTCTGTTTCTTGTCTTTCTCTCTCTTCACTGTCTCACTCACTCACTGTTTTGCACTTTCACTCTTTCTTTCTGTTGGGCATTATGATTTACTGGAAGTTTATCATGGTACTGAAAGTTTGTCATTTATATCCCTTTACCTCCTTTCAGTGTTCAGTTCTGGTCCAGAGTGGTCATTTCCAACAATCATTGTCATAGAGGACCTTTCTCTGTCCTAACTGCCATACTCCCCCAAATTGTGACATGTTTCCCTTCATGGACCAGTCCTTCTGGCCCACATTTCTACTGTCAATACTTACGCTCAATCTTTTAATATCCCACAATGTGTGCAATCATTCTATGTCTGTTCCTTTCCTTCTGACTCATTTCTCTCAGCATTCTAATATGCTCCATGTCCATCTATTTATAAGCAAGTTTCATAATTGCATTTTGGCGGCTGCATAATATTTCATTGTGTAGATGGACCATAGTTTCCTTATTCAGTCATCTGTTCTTGAGCACTCAGGTTTTTTCCAGATTGGGCGGCTGTTTTGAATAGTGCTGCAAAGAACATAGAAGTTCACTTGGCTTTTTTTGCATTGTTTTGGGGCCCCTAGGACATATTCCTAGGAGTGATACTACTATATCATAAAGAAACTCAATTTCTAATTTTAAAACTTTTCCCCCCTGCATTCAATATATATCTTATTTTTTAAATTCTTAGAACCATTTACTATTTTATCAATATTTTCCCGATATATGTCCTTTGGGGGAAGTCTAGGGCCACGCCCTAGGAATCAAACTAGGAAACTTAATGGCAGCAGTTGCCTTAACCCCTGCACTATCTTTTGAACCCCTCAATATATGCAACATAAAGTTAGAAATATTTTAGACTTTAAAGTTAAAGCTGTCATGGTCAAGATAAAAAACTTCAAACTTCAGTGTTCACCAAAATATAACCTAAAAAATTCTGCTTTTATGAGCACAAGAGACCTTTAATTCATTGTGATTTAATCTTTGTGAATGATATGATATTGGTCTAGTTTCTTTCTTGCTTTTTATCTGAGACTGATCATTTTTTTTCTTAAGTGAGTTAGACGGAAAAGACAAATACCAGATAATCTTGCTTATACATTAAATATAAAGAAGCACAGCAAGAGACTAGAGACTACCAAACAGAAACAGGCACTGAGATATTGCCAACAGGATAATACATTGAGGATAAGTGTATTAGAGGGGAAACGGAGGGGAAGTAGAAGAAGACTTTGAAACAGTAGTGGAGAGTTATTGGCACTTTGATGGCATTGCAAGTATAAAGTACTAATTTGAAAACTGTCATAATTTATGTTGTCCTGTTAAAAATATTAGCTTTTAAATAGTACAAATTTATATAGCAAAATTCTAGGCAGATTAGATAGATATCACAAGTTTTTTGATAAAACAATAATTGAAATTGAAACTGTTCTGTTTCAATTTCAACAGCAGTCTTCTGATGGTAAGAATTGTATTTAATATATTCTTTAAAAAATTGTTGGTCCTAGATCTCATACTTTTTCTCTCCTCTACCTTCAAGCCTGTCATTTATGTTACATATTAACTTTTAATACATCTTTTTTTTTCTTTTTGGGTCACACCCGCGATGCTCAGGGGTTACTCCTGGCTCTGCACTCAGGAATTACTCCTGGCAGTGCTTGGGGGACCATCTGGGATGCTGGGGATAGAACCCAGGTTGGCCACGTGCAAGGCAAATGCCCTACCCTCTGTGCTATTGCTCTGGCCCCAACTTTTCATACCTTTTCATGCACTAGGCTGTAAAGTAGACTGAATCTGTGAAGTTCCTTTCTCTTGGACTCTATTTTCTAAAACTATCCATTTAGAATGTTCTGGTGTAAAAGGTGAAAGACAGATAGCTAAAATCTATATGGTCACAATCTTAGCCTGTTCACTTTCTTATACTTGCCCAGGTTAATTACTCCTTGTTTTAAATTTCTAATTGCCAGACACACTCCACTGATTTGATCTATAGCCTCCCAGTCATGTTCTTTAACACATTATTTGTTCTTTCAATCAGCATCATATAATTTAGTGATAGAAACAAATATAGATTTGTCTGCTCTTAAACAATGAAACCAAAAATAAAAGCCCACCCAAAAGCCTGAGTGTTTCATGCAAACAAATATTTTAGGGGAATTAAACACGAAAAGTCACTTTAAAATTTTTTGTGATTTACAATGCTGTTTATTAATGGTCTTGTTAAAAAGATTTCATAATTAAATACCTTTAAAAATCAAATGCTAGATCCAGAGTGAAAGCATAAGGGTTAAGGTGCTTACCTTGTATTCTGCTGATCAAGGTTTTATCCCCAGCACTACACAGTTCCCAGGCATTGCTGGAATACTCCTCCAAACCCCTCTAAAAATCAAATATTCTTTGTATATTTTAAAATGATAAAGTCAATTGATATTATAAAATGATTTGCTATATTTTAAGTCAATTGCTAAACCCTGACATTTGGAGCTATAACCATTACTTTATGGAAGTGAGATAATCCCCAAATTTCAAAAATGCAGGCATCCAATAAGTACCTACATGAACCATATAGACTATTCTTAGGAAGATTAATTTTAAGAAGAAGTAGGCACATGTCAAGGTTGCGATGAATTTTAGCCATGTGGGAGGATTGTAAAGGCTCGTCAGGTTCACTAGAGTTCTTTAATATTGTCGATATTATAACTGACATTGCATATTAATATTACTACATGTTAACAGTACATGATATGTATTAAAATATTCTTGTAGGTTCAGGGTAGCTTGAGATCCAGATTCTACAGCCTGCAAGATGGGATTTCTATTCCTTGAATGAAGAGACAATTGTATATTTTGAGAGATATTAATAAAATTGACACATAAAGTCAGTTAAATTGCCATTCATTTTATTTCAGTTTACTTCAGTATAAAATGAACATAATTCAGGAAAAAATGTGTCGATAATACCTTTGATTCTACCTGTAAGAATAGTAAAGGTACTTTTAAAAGACATCACTCATGAGTAAATATGAAACTAGAGGAATTTCGTGTACAAGGCAGAGCCTGGCAAGCTACACATGCTTTGCTTGTTATGCCAAAAACCAGTAACAATTATGGACCTCAATTCCATGACTAAAGAATGGTTTGATGGGCATGGAGAGAATCATGTTGAGTGAAATTAGTCAGAAGGAAAGAAAGAGACATAGAATGACTGCATTTATTTGCATGACATAAATATACCAGGTGATCTTACCAAAAGTGGAAATTACCACAAGTGCGTGGGAGTCAGGAGGTTTGGTTAGATAGAGAAGGGAACATGTGTGAATAAATGTCCAAAGGTCTGATACCAACATAGAACTGAGCATTAAATACAGACAAAAATGCAAATGATGGCTTCTAAGTGTACGTAGTGCAACCCACAATGTGTGGGAGAAGGGAGGAGAGAGAGAGGGAGAGAGAGAGGAGATAAAGAACCTGCCATTTAGGCAGGATGTGGGAGGGGGAGGGAATTGGGACATGGGTGGTGGTTGAGGGGCACTGGTGGAGGCGGGGGGGGGGTGCTGGAACACTTTGTGACCGAAACCCCCAAGCGTGAACAACGTTGTAATTGTATATCTCACTGTGGTATAATAAAATGTTAAAAAAAAATAAAGAAAAAAGAAAAACTAAAAAAAAAAAAAAGAATGGTTTGAGGCTCTTCCTGTCCCTGGATCAAGCAGATGCCTTTGGGCAAAACTTGCTTATGACAGGACCTATGGAGATATTACTGGTGCCTGCTCGAGCAAATCGATGAACAATGGGAAGACAGTGATACAGTGATACAGTGACGCTGTTTATAGTTGAGTACTTTGGGCCGTGAGTTCTGGGCAAAGTGGCCAGTGGCTTGCTTCTGCTTTAACTTCCTTTGGTAGTAAAGACTCTAGCCCATTATGTTTAATTAGTTTAATTCATTCAGATAATAATTCAAATAGGAAAGTAAAATTTGGGGAAACCTATTTTGAGTTTAGGATTATCCAAGCAATTGATTATTTTTATTTTTTTTCTGTGTGCTATGAATTGTCTCTTTTTCAATGTATTTTTGATTGTTTTGTTTTTTGCTTGCTGTAGAAAATGTTAGGAGAAAATACCATGTTATATTTGAAAATATAGTTGAAAGTTTTCCTTTTTAATATTTAGGTGGTGGTCGAAATCCTGTAACTCCTCGATACATGCGACATTTTAATATCATAACAATCAATGAGTTTAGTGACAAGTCCATGTTTACTATCTTCTCTAGAATTTTAACTTGGCATTTGAAAATATGGTGAGTTATTTACAGTTTGTTTGTTTTATGAGGGGACGGAAAACGCTTTATAATCAAATAAGTTGTATACCTCTGTTTTTTTCAAACTTTTCTAAAAAAAGCATTCCTGGATAAGGAAAGGGAGATGAGAGGCAAAGGCAGCAACTTTGGCTCCCTGGTGCTCACCCTTAAGAAATTGTCATTATTTACTCTTTCTCCTGAAGATAAAGGAAGAGGCCAGAGCTGTTTCCACATTATGCCAAAAGTTTAAAAACCAATTTTGCCAAATAGGTTCTCTTCACCCTAATAGTGCTGGTTCCTCCATTCCTGCTCATTATTTGACTTTTAAACATTCTTTTGCTTTTTTCTTCTTTTCTGTATCCTTGTTTTCTTTGTTTCCTTTTTCTGAAAATACTCATTTCACCAATTTTCAGCAGTTTTATGAGCATGTGATCAATCCTAGTTACGCATAGAGTTTTGGAATTTGAGAACACAAGGTAATGACTGAAAACCAATTTTAAAATAAGTAAAAAAAAAATCTTTCCCTTGTAACAAGATAACCTTATACTTTATATTTTTAAAAGGATAATGTTATAAAGAAAATCAGTTGATTTACTCAGAATGAAAATCTTTTGCTAAACTTCCTAAATGTTACTTAAGTATTATTCTATATTTGCTAACATTTTTCTTTTTACTTAAAAAATTCAAAGTTATAAGTTTCAGAGGACTTTCTAGATTTGACAACACAAATTGTAAATGGTACGATGATTTTGTATAAAGAAGCAATGAAGAATCTCTTGCCTACTCCAGCTAAATCTCACTACTTGTTCAACCTCCGGGATTTCTCTCGAGTCATTCAGGGAGTATGTTTGTCAAGGCCAGAAACAGCAGAAACCAAAGAAGTGGTTAAACGTCTTTGGGTTCATGAGGTAATTTCTGTGCTATAGAAATATAACCATACAAAAGTCATATATTTTACCATCTGGATATAAAAAGATTTAAGTATATTATTGAAATAATTTTTAGTTGTTAGATATTAGAAAAGTTATTAATCAAGATAATTTGGAAAACCATTAAGTGCAAAAATTATTAGTCCCTTTCTGTTGATTTAGAGGATATTTTGAAGTAGGTTCCACATTGGGCTAATCTTTTAAACGTAATCCTTGTTAATGGAATAGACAATATACAATGATGACAACCCCTAACCTTGGTTCTGCCACCTGACCCGGGCATCTCTGCATTGAGGACAGGTCCACCAGTGCTACCATCCATCCACGAAATTGAGATTACCCAGCAGTGAGTGGGGGGGTGGAGGAAGAAAAGAGGCAGACTCAAAGTGACATAAGGAAAGTGGTGGACAATCTTGGGCACTTAGTGGTGGTGAGGTGCAGTAACTTGGCATTGCCACTTGCACTGATCCTGATTGCTCTGTTGTTTGCACGTAGCAATTCTATAACCAGGCTTAGCCAGGCAGTGCTACCCCTGGCAAGCACTTTTATAAACATTAGTGACCCTTGGAGAGCATTTTTTTTTGCTTTTTTTTGGTCACCCCAGCGATGCTCAGGGGTTACTCCTGGCTCTGCACTCAGGAATTACTCCTGGCGGTGCTCGGGGGGACCATATGGGATGCCGGAGATCCAACCCAGGTCGACTGTGCACAAGGCTAATTCCCTACCCGCTGGACTATCACTCCGTCCCCATCCCTGGAGAGCATTTAACCAGAGCCTGTGTGAGCACCACAATTTAAAGAGTGGTGCTCACACAACCATCAAATATTGCAACTAGAACGTTGCAACCCTCAAATGTGTCTGAGCACTATAACTTATCCCTGATATGTGGCTCTCAACAAGCTCACAACTAAAAGGCATATCAGTACCACTGCTGGGTGTATGTGTAACACTTGATTATTACAGCAATTATAATAACCAAGAGAAAGAATGAAGGAGGAGTGGGGAATAAAGACTACAGAAAAAAATACCTCAAACGGTTTGGAGGAAAGTAAAATTAAAGCTCAGTCCTCAGGGGCAGAACTTCCAACATATGGAATAGGGAGAGAGGGGAAGGTCAGAGTAAGACTTATATCCTTGCAAAAATGACAGTCCTTGTGGGACCCTCAGAGCGCTTTGAGGAAATGGTAATGAAGGAGCAAGTTGGACTATTTCTTGCAGTCCCATAAAGTGTGTATAGCTGCAATGATATTTGTTAATTGCTCTTTGCAGTGACTTGCCAAGGCAATTGATAAATGTTTAGAACAAATTTACCTTCTGCCTGAAGTTCCCTCTTTCTCTAGAAAATATTTTAATAATAATAATAATAATAATAATAATAGTAATAATGCAAGCTTTGATTGACCAATAACTTTCAAAATTAATTTTGAAAACTTTGTGTCTTAGAGAAAGGAAAGGATAGGCCAGTGTGATAAGACTGCGGTAGGGCACTTGCCTTGTATGTGACTGAGCCAGGTATGATCCTGACATCTCATAGGGTGCCCTGAGCCCGACAAGAGCAATCCCTGAGCTCAGAGTCAGGAGTAAGCCTGGAGCACAGCTGGGTGAAACTTTTAAAATTGTCGATGGCAGCATCTAGTTCTGTTATATGTATATGAGTGACCACTAGCTTTGGGGGCAGGCACTTACCTACTTTGTTTCCCTCTCTAGTTCTTAATACTCTTTGCATCTCTATGATCTTTTGGTCATTTCAAATTGCCTTTATTGGTAAGTTGTTGAAACTTAGTAAGCCCAAATATACGTGATCAAAATTAATATTTTATATAAACATTATTATGAGTTGGTCCTGATTTGATATACTGTTAATAAAGCCCACAAATTTTCTGAAAGTACTTTATTCTTTTTGAACATGCCTGAAAGAATGAAAAAAAAATTAATTCCTAAATCTATTTTAAAATTACACAGGTCCTTAGGGTATATTATGATCGCCTTCTGGATAATGCAGATAGAAAATGGCTGATAGACTACATTGAAGAAATTTTGAAAACTTATATGGATGAAGATTTTTCTCATCTTTTTAAAAGTTTAGATTTTGATAATGATGGCAAGGTGGAAGAAGATGACTTACGGAGCTTAATGTTTTGTGATTTCCACGATATCAAGAGGGAGGATACTAACTACAGAGAAATTGATGATGTAGATAGTCTTCGGGTAATAGTGGAAGCTCATCTGGAGGAATATAATAATATGAGCAAAAAAAACCATGAACCTTGTTTTATTTCGCTTCGCCATTGAGCACATCAGTAGAATTTCCAGGATCCTGAAGCAGCCTCGCAGCCATGCTCTCTTGGTTGGTGTTGGCGGCAGCGGAAGACAGTCTGTTACCAGACTAGCCGCCCACATGGCTGACGATGCAGTTTTCCAGGTTGAAATTACCAAGGGTTACGGTAATACTGAGTGGCGTGAAGATTTAAAAGTTATTTTAAGGAAATGTTCTGAAGGGGAGATGCACGGTGTTTTCCTGTTTACAGATACTCAGATTAAAAAGGAGTCATTTCTAGAAGATGTGAACAATCTGCTGAATGCTGGGGAAGTTCCAAATCTCTTTGCTTTAGATGAGAAGCAGGAGATCTGTGATAAGATGCGTCAATTAGATCGTCAACGAGATAAAACCAAACAAACAGATGGAAGCCCTGTAGCTCTTTTCAACATGTTTATTGATCGATGTCGCAACCAGCTGCATGTCGTCCTCGCCATGAGTCCTATTGGAGATGCATTTCGAATCGCCTTAGAAAGTTTCCTGCTCTTATTAACTGCTGTACAATAGACTGGTTTCAGGTATTGACATGTGAATGATTGATAGACTTCCAGACATGTCCAATCCCCATCATCATGATGAGTTATTTATATAACCCCTCAAAAAATGTCGTTCAGTAGAATATTGGGTCAATTACAAAATCATAATTTATAGAATCATCATAATAGAAAATGTTTTATTTTCTATTTTGGATATAATATATTGCACTACTAGTCTCAGAATATTTGTAGAAAGTTTTAGGACAATTTAGTTTATCATTGAGGTCCCTGACAGGAAACTGCATACTGGAAGACTTCACTGAAGAAAATGGAATGAAGGAATTGTTCACAGAGGTATAAACAGGATTAAGGGAGTAGAGAGGGAATCGTTGAACAATCAGGAAGTGGTAGGAATAGGAAGTTGTTACTATAGCTGCATGCAAAAGTCTATAGGATGAAGTGCTATTGGAATTTGAAGCTATGGAAATTCAAAGCCTGGTTATAACAGGTCCGAAGGAACTCAGACTGCTAGGAAGATAGACAGGGCATAGAACCCCGACCTCTTTTTTTCCCACTCTTTGATCTGTCTGTATGAACCAAACCTAACAGTAAGTCAGAAAGAAGAAAGTCCAAGTGATTGTTTTTATGGAAACTTCAGTATCATGAAGCACAGAACTGAACAGACAAGGATGTATAGTAAGAAATCTGTGGCTATGATACAGTGTTATAACTGAGATCTAACTCAAGAAGTTTCTTTCCTGGGGAATTTACCTTCATTTCCTGCTAAGGGTGTTTCAATTAAGGCTAATTTATTGAACCGTTACTTTGTAGCAAGTCTGATTTTAAAAATCAGAAACCATGGGAAATGTGAACAGCAAGTTCTCTGTTCTATTAAGCTTGTTACAGATGGGTTGGCAAAAAAAATAAAGCCATCATACAGATAGCTTAAAAGGAAATTAAAGGCTTTCTTCATAGATTAACTTGAAGAAGAGATGTGAAAGAAAATGTTACTATGGAGAGGATCTTGGCACCGAATGAACTAGTGAAGGCAAGGAGCTAAATAGAGGGAATTAGGGGTTGAGAGAAATTAGTGATAAAAAGCCAGTAATTGAGGAGCAAATAGTGAAGATAATAAAGGTATGAAGGATTATATGAGGAAGGTCTACAAAATTGATTTTAGATAGGCTGAGAATCTTCAAAGTACTACATATTGGGAGTGAGGTGTTTGCAAATTTTTATTTCTAAAAGCTCACCTTAGCAGCTGATTGAAGAATATAAGTAGGGTGGCTAATTCCATGATACTTAAAATATTTCTGGTAGGTAATAACAGTGGAATTATAATGAGAAAATGGGAAAGAATTTGGAAACTTTTAGTTATGGTGCCTGTTGAACATAGGTATGGGCTGATAAAGGGTTGAGGAAGTGGAGGAGCGCCAGGGATGTGCGTCAGGGATGATTCTTGCGCTTTAGTTGGAACTGGATGAAAAGTGGTAATGTTTACCAAGTTGGGGAAGATCGCAGTTATTTGGAGAAAACAGGAACCACATTGGACTTGAGTATCTCCCTTGATTTTGAGAGAATCGGGGAGATATGCATATAGTTTCTGGAGTTTGGGGGAAGGATGGTAACAGCTACCTCAAAAAATTTGTTGCAAGAATTAAGTGCAGTGATACCAATGTAATGTGCACAAAAGCAGGCATTCCATCAGTTTATATTTTTGCTCCTGATATGCAGTTTTTAACTTGTGAAAGTACCTGAAAGTGAAGGGTTAGGGGGGCCAGAGCAATAGCACAGCAGGTAGGGCGTTTGCCTTGTGTGCAGTCGACCAGGGTTCAATCTCCGGCATCTCATATGGTCCCCTGAGCACTGCCAGGAGTAATTCCTGAGCAAAGAGCCAGAAGTAACCCCTGAGCGTTGCTGGGTGTGACCCAAAAAGCAAAAAAACAAACAAACAAACAAACAAAAAAGAAAGTGAAGGGTTAATATTACTTGCTCTAATTACTGGCTCCCTGTCCTAAACACACAAGTAATCTCCTAAGGGAAAAAATTCTTCGCTAAAGTGTTTTGCTCCCATCCCATCACTTATGCTTCCCCCTTATTTTCACCATCCATAGTCTGGGCACTGAAGTAGTACAGACCCTTGCTAGTAATTAATGAAGCACTAAAACATTTATCTTAAATTTAGTCATGGCCTGAAGATGCACTACAGGCAGTCGCCTCACGCTTCTTGGAAGAAATTGAAATGTCAGAGGAAGTGCGAGAAGGCTGTATTGACATGTGCAAAAGCTTCCACACATCTACAATAGAATTATCAACATCCTTCTATATTGAGCTTCAGAGATACAATTATGTGACTCCAACCTCTTATCTTGAATTAATCTCCACCTTTAAAATATTACTGAAGAAAAAAAGAAGGTAAAAATAAAACTCTGATGTGATAGAGATGTATTTCCCTCACACAATTCTATGATAGAAAATGCTTTTTTTATTCCTTTTTTGGGACGCTGCATTGTCTAATACATTATAAATGCATATTCAGATATTTTGATGAAATGAAGGTATACTTAAAGCTGCAGTGAGACCCAGGGTATATTGGCTATTGTATTGAGTAGAGGGTAATTTTTCTTTGTGCAAATGAGCCTCATTATCAGCAGAAATCCAGAGAAAGAGCTATTCAGTAAATATGGACAGCTTTTTCTTTTAAGTAAACTTTTATTTGAAACATTAATATAAAATCATTATACCTATACAATATAGAAATTGTGAGGTGTTTTATGTCCTCGATGGTGACTTTTATACCCAGAAAATATTCAAGAGTTTTCTTCTTCTGAAAGTTAACATTCAGTATATTATAAAATAAAAAAAAAATTAAATGAAATTATGAACTTAAATTCTAGTGATATCTTCCCATTTTTTGGTGCATACTTTGATGTGCTGAGGAACTACTCTAGGATGAATGGTTGGGAATCTCTTCTGGCAGTGCTCAGGGCACTTGAGGAAATAACAATGCCCATCCAAGATGGCTTCATGAATTGGCATAATTTTATGATTTGGCTCTTGAGATAGTATTTTAGGTAGTAAAAAGTAAAAATTTTTACTTTCATGGCATCTTACTCTTGATTTCCTCCAAAATATTTTATCCAGGTAGATCTAAACCTCTTGGAAAGTCTGATTAAATTTTGAATATCACTTATGGCTCGGAAGGTCATTCTAATCGAAAAAATTATGAAAAAGACATAAAAATTTGAAAGTAATCATTTTCTAGGCGTTTTTAGAATAGTCTCATTTCCTATCAAATTTTCCTCTGTTGAAATAAAATGCCTTACCTCAATTAGAATTCCCACTCTGTAGTTTCTCTTTCCTTAATAGCTGAAGCCTGTAGATCACTGTATCTGGGTAGTCCTGCCACTAAAGCCACTAAAAGCAGATTATCAGGTCACTTACCAGGCAGCCAGCCGGTTCACTAGCCAAGTGTTATGGAGGATGAACCATAATATTGAAACTGCTTCATGCTGACAGAGCAAGACCTTTCCTGTGCTAGTTCTGTGAGATTCCAACTGAAGCGGAGTGCCCAGATAATGTGGTCTCCTGTAGACAGTTCTCTCAGTTCCCAGGGCTGCCCTGTAGTTGCTAACTCGAGGCATTCTTCATGTGGCAAAGCATGAGACAGTTCCTCAGTTCTAAATGTCTGGGTTTGGTTTTTCTGCGATATTCTTTTCAGTGATTATCTATTCTGGAGCCAGCAAGCACAGCACTCATTTGAAGGGTGACTTTCTGCTGTCGGGCTGGTTTATTATCTACTCCAGTTTAAAAAATGTCTAAAACGTGATATATTTGCTTTAAAACATCGTACATTATCAAATACGTGAATAAATTGTTTTCTCTGCATATGTTATACAGTTGTTTGCAGAACATGTAAATACTAACAAGTATTTTTCTAACAAGTATTTTAAAGTTATTTCTAATTAGTTAATATTACCTTATGAGTTTGCAAAAAAGTATTCTGTACCTTATTTGTCACTTTGTACCATTTGAAAATTTGTTTTATAATATTGAACATAGTTTTCAATTGTCTGCCATATCTGGCAACATACAAAATAATTTATGTTGTTCATGTAAGTTCATGTAAAAGAGATGACTATGAAAAAGTTCTGAGGAATAATAATGTTGACATAAACTTCCCAACATGACTAATTTTAGAGCTGCAAACTTTGTTTTTTATATAGAAAGTACTTGTCCTAAAGTACTTTAATTATAATAAATAAAAATTTATGCTAAACAGCTAGAGATTGCAGGTGCTGTAAACACAAAGAATGTTGTCTGCTTTTAATTGTACACATTCCATTTTCTTAAAGTTTACATATCTGACAAATTATTAATAACTGAATTTTCTTACTACTCCTTTTGTTATGCCTTTAAAAAAACAACCCTAAATATCAAGAACACAGCTGTTTTCTTAAGAAGGAACACAGCATCATAGCTAGTATTATCTGTCTGATTTCAGTGAAGTAATGATGATGAAGAGGAGGTATGAAGTGGGTTTGGAAAAGCTGGACTCTGCTGCATCTCAAGTAGCCTCAATGCAATTAGAGTTGGAGGCTCTGCAACCTCAATTAAAAGTTGCTAGTAAAGAGGTTGATGAAATGATGCTAATGATTGAGAAGGAGTCAATAGAAGTTGCTAAAACTGAAAAAATAGTCAAAGCAGATGAAATAGTGGCAAATGAGCAAGCTATGGCTGCCAAGGCCATCAAAGATGAATGTGACGCCGACCTTGCAGAGGCCTTGCCAATACTGGAGTCTGCACTGTCAGCCCTTGATACACTCACAGCCCAGGTAAGAGCCCAGAGTGTGTTAACTCAGAGGCGGGTCATCTTTAGCACTCAAGAGAAAAGGGTCATATTTTGTACTTGCCGGTTATTTCTAAATCACCAGTTGGTCTTTCCAAATTAGACTTTACACTTAAGAAAATTGAAATAATTTTCAAATTGGATTCTCTTATTCACTAAAAAAATAAGAAACTCAGGTATATAACTTATAGTAGATATGAGGATGTTTATACAGTTTATAGTATGTATGCGCTTGATAGCTTTCTTTGGGAGAAAAGCAATTAGGACCATAGTTTACAATACTGTTAATAGTAACATTTCAGGCAGAATTATATTTTGTAAGCCATGTTCTCTAATTTACTTAGCTTATCTCTCTCTCCTGTTTATCTCTCTCTCAATTCCCCCTCCATCCTCTCCACATCTAAGTGTCCTTTTTTTAATATTTTATTATACCACCATAAGATATTACAAAGATGTTCATGTCCAGGTTTTGGTCATACATTGTTTCAGCACCAATCCCTCCACCAGTGCCCATTTCCCACCAACAATGTCCCGATTCCCTCCCTCTCCTAGACTGCCTATATGGAGAGTCCTTTATCTCTTTTCTCTTTCTCTTTTTCTTTGTTTTTCTCTTTCTCTCTCTCTCTTCCTTCTATTACACACTATGAATTGTGATACATTTAGAGGTTATCATGTGTATCTTTTGCCTGTATTCAATACTCAGCTCTAGGCTGGTATTATCACCTACAACAATTGTTAGCCCACTGTTCCCTTCTCTGTCCCACCCAATCTCCGACTCCCACGCTTGTGGTAGATTCTGCTTTTGAAAAGACATCTGGATCCATGTTTTGTCTGACCTTGGATATTGATATCATAATATGTATATATAGACATATATATGTATCTATGTCTGCAAAAAATACAGTCATTCTATATCTTTCTCTCTCCTTCTGGCTATTATACTCAACATGATCCTCTCCATGTCTGTCGGGGAGGGCCGCGGGGGTCCCCTGACAGTGCCGGGAAGCGAAGTTCCCTTCTACCTCCCGAAGCCGGCGGGGAATGGATGAAGACTCAGGAATCCGATGCAGTTTTAAAAGGGCTTTACTATCACAGGTTCCAATATACAATACAAGAGCAGGGAAAACCTCCGGACTCTGGGTTCCCTGCTAGGCCCCAGCCAGGTGTAGGCCAAGATGGCTGCCACCATGTGTTGAGGCCCAGCAGAGAATGGAGAGGATGGAGAAGCAAAACACCAAGGAAAGCCAAAATGGCAAAAAGGGGGAAAAAAAGAGAAAGATTCTTTCTTCTTACAGCTTATTTTATAGCTAGGAATCCCCCAAACTCCCCAGCCCAGCCCAACAGGAAAATAGCTCTATAGAATGTAGCAACTTCAGGAGGTCACCTGGTTGTTTACAAGGACCCAGAGCTAATTAAAAGCCTCCTAGCAGAACTGGGAGAAGCTATAAGTTAAATGTAACTTCCCCTGGCAGGAAGGATCAAATGCCCTCAGGTAATTTCTCCCAGCACCTCACCTCATATCTTGAGCCAAGATCTGCCTGGAATTGCCTTTATAGGGTAGAGAAGGGGTTTCTGAAATGGCATGCCTCTGTACCAAAGACTAATACTAATGCCAGTTAAATATTTCTCCAAGCCTTCACAAGAGTCTCGTCTACTTCACGGTAGTTTTGTATTTTAGTTGCCTTTTGAGTTATCAGGGAGCCATGCTTGCTTGCTTGGAGGCAAACAGCATTTCTCTCTGGTCTAATTACTTAGAGATCCAACATGGCCAGGCAAATATGCTGGTAAGATCTAGCTAGTCCCACGATGATTGTGGTAGCATGAGAAAATATTTATACCAGCCAGTACAGAATACATGGTCAGATAAGACTGCCACATTCAGACTACCCCCTATATATGAAGTGACCTGCAGGAGGCAGTCCAGGGCAGATACAGAGGCCTAGGCTTTTAGGTGTCCTGCAACACATGTCCATCCATTTATAGGCAAATTTTATAATGTCATTTTTACTAACAGCTGCATAGTATTCCATTGTGTAGATGTACCACAATTTCTTTATCCAGTCATCTATTCTCAGGAACTCTGGTTGTTTCCAGATTCTGGCTATAGTGAGTAGTGCTGCTATGACAAAAAAAGTGTAGATGGTGTTTATGCTGTGTGTTTTGGCTTCCTAGGGCACATTCCCAGGAGTGGTATGGCTGGGTTAAATGGGAGTTCAATTTCTAGTCTTTGGAGGAATGTCAGTATTGTTTTTCATAAAGGCTATACTAGTCTACATTTCCACCAACAATGGATGAGAGTCCCTTTGCCCCACATCCACACCAGCACTTGTTCTTGCCCTTTTTGATATGCCAATCTCTGTGGTGTGAGATGATATCTCATTGTTGTTTTGATTTGCATCTATCTGATGACTAATAATAGTGAGCATTTTTTCATATGTCTTTGGTCCATTCGAATTTCCTCTTTGTCAAAGTTTCTGTTCATTTCTTCTCCCCATTTTTTGATGGGGTTGGCTGTTTTCTTCTTGTAAAGTTCTGTCAGTGCCTGATATATCATGAATATTAACCTGTTATCAGATGGATATTGGGTGAATATTCTTTCCCATTCTGTGGACTGTTTTTGTATTTGGTCATTGTTTCTTTTGAGGTACAGAAACTTTTTTAGTTTCATGTAGTCCCATATGTTTATTCTTTCTCCTAGATGTTTTGTTAGTGGTGTTTCGTCTTTGAAGATGTCTTTAGCATCAATGTTGTGGAGGGTATTTCCTATATTTTCTTCAGTGTACTTAATGGATTCAGGTCTGATATTGAGAGCTTTAATCCATTTTGATCTTATTTTTGTGCATGGTGTCTAAATTCAATTTTTATATGTAGCTGCCCAGGTTTCCCAGCACCACTTGTTGAAGAGGCTTTCCTTGTTCCATTTCGCACTTTTTGCTCCTTTGTCGAAGATTAAATCATCAAGTGTTTGAGGCTGGTTGTCAGGATATTTAACTCTATTCCATAGGTCCACATGTCTGTTTTTATTCCAATACTACTAGATCACTAGATCACTAGACACCCGTTCTTCATTGATTTCCTCGAGCAGGTGCCAGTAACACTTCCATTTGATCCTATCATGTGACAGTGTAGCCCAGTGGCATCTGCTTGCTTCAGGAATACAAAGAGCCTCAAACTATTCATTCAGGGTCTTGACGAAGAAGTCTGACCATCTTGTAGGTGGGTGACCAGGTGATCTTTTGATGTCCCCTGGGATCTAGTCGGTAATGGCTCTAGTCCAACAGTCATCTCCAAATCACATTACATGTCCAGCCCATCTGATTTTCGATGCCTTGGCAAACAAGACAACATCCCTGACTCTGGAATGGCGATGGAGGTCGGAACTCCAGACTCCTCTTACTTGAGTGAGGCATGATATTCCAAGCATAGTTCTTTCAATTCCTCTTTGGGAGACCCGAATAGCATTCTCATCCTGCTTTCATAGGTCTCAGGTCTCTGAAGTGTATGTTAATGCAGGGAGAACAGTGGAGTCAACGAGATTTCAATACCATGCTGTTTTAATTGCCACTGCTTTGTAGTAAAGTTTCAAGTTGGAAAAGGTAATGCCTCCCATCTTCTTTTCCCAAGGATTGCTTTAGCTCTCTGTGGGGTTTATTATTCCATACAAATTTCAGGAGAGTTTGGTCAATTTCTTTGAAGAATGTTATGGGTATCCTTATAGGGATGGAATTGAATCTGTATAAAGCTCTAGGGAGCATTACTATTTTGACAATGTTGATTCTCCCGACCCATGAGCAGAGAATGTGTTTCCATTTCCTTGTGTCCTCTTTTATTTCTTGAAGTAATGTTTTATAATTCTCTTGGTAGAGGTCATTTACATTCTTTGTCAAACTCATTCCTAGGTATTTGATTTTCTGTGGTACAATTGTGAATGTAATCATTTTTTTTTTTTTGCTTTTTTGGATCACACCTGGCAATGCTCAGGGGTTACTCCTGGCTCTTTGCTCAGGAATTACTCCTGGCCGTGCTCAGGGGACCATATCGGATGCCGTGGATCAAACCTGGGCCGGTATGAGCCGGCCGCGTGCAAGGCAAACGCCCTACCTGCTGGACTATCACTCCGGTCCCTCGTTTTTTTTTTTGACATCCCTTTTTTTTCCCCTTTTCGTTATTTGTATATAGGAAAGCCACTGACTTTTGGGTATTGACTTTGTACCATACCACTCTACTGTAGGTATCTATTCTTTCTAAGAGCTTTTTGGTAGAGATTGTAGGGTTCTCTTGGTATAATATCATGTCATCTGCAAATAGTGATAGCTTGAATTCTTCCTTGCCTATCTGGATACCCTTAATGTCCTTTTCTTCTCTGACTGCTATGCAAGTACTTCCCATACTATATTGAATAGAAGTGGTGAGAGTCAGCAACCTTGTTTTGTCCCCGATCTTAGAGGTAAGGCTCCTTAGGTTTTCCCATTGAGAATGATACATGCTGTGGGCTTTTGGTAGATGGCTTTGACTATATTGAGGAAGATTCCTTCAATTCCCATTTTCTGGAGGGTTTAAAACATGAACAGGTGTTGGATCTTGTCAAATGCTTTCTCTGCATCTATCGATACGATCATATGTTTTTTTTCCTTTATTGTATGAGTATTATGTTGATTGACTTGTGTATGTTGAACCATTCTTGCATTCCCAGGATGAATCCTACTTGGTCATGATGTATAATTTTTTGATGAGACTTTGGATTCTGTTTGCTAGTATTTTGTTGAAGATCTTAGCATCTATGTTCATCAGGGAGTTTGGTCTGTAGTTTTTTTTTTTTTTTTTTGTCTCTGCCTGCTTTGGGTATCAAAGTGATATGTGCCTCAGAGAAGCTATTTGGGAGTGTTTTTTGTATCTTCTATTTCCTGGAAGAGCTGAAAAGAATCGGCAGTAGGACCTCCTTAAAGGTTTGAAAGAGTTCACTAGTGAGTCCATCTGGACCTGGGCTTTTGTGTTTGGGCAGACTTTTAATTACTGTTTCAATTTCCTCGATGGTGATAGGCTTATTCAGGTATTGCAGGTCTTCTTGTTTCAGCTATGGGAGGTTAAAGGACTTTAGGAATTTATCCATTTCTTCCAGGTTCTCATGTTTCATAGCATATAGGTTCTCACAGTAATCTCTCATGATCTTTTGGATTTCTGTGGTTTTGTTGTGATGTCCCCCTTTTCATTTATGATTCTGTTTATTTGGGTTCTCTCTTTCCCTGTCCTTGCAAATCTTGCCAGTGGTTTGTCAATCTTGTTTATTTTTTCAAAGAACCAGCTCTTGGTTTCATTAATCTTTTGGATTGTTTTTTTTTTTTTTTTTTTGGGGGTGAGTTTCCAGCTCATTGATTTCCTCTCTAAGTTTTATTATTTCCTTTTTTTTTCCTGCCTGGGTTGGGCTCTTTTTATTGATCTTTTTCTAATATTTTGAGCTGTGAAATCAGGTTATTTATGTGGGCTCTTTCTTCTTTCCTGCTGAATGCTTGCAGAGCTATGAACTTTCCTCTTAACACTGCTTTCACTGTGTCCCACAAGTTCTGATAGTTGGTGTCTTCATTTTCATTTGTTTCCAAGAATCTTGGATTTCCTGTTTTATTTCTTCTATGACCCATTGGTTGTTCATCAGTGAGCTGTTCAGTTTCCAGGCGTCTGATTTGAATCCCTGTTTCTCTGTTTGGTTAACTTCCATTTTCAGTGCATCATGGTCTGAGGAAAACAGTTGATACAATTTCTATATTTTTTATTTTATTGAGGTATGTTTTGTGGCTCAGCATGTGGTCTGTCTTGGAAAATGTTCCATGTGCACTGGAGAAAAATGTATATTCAGTTTTTTTGGGATGAAAAGCCCTATATATATAAATCAGTCTTCTTTCTTCCATTTCTTCCCTTCAGGGCCAGTATTTCTTTGGTGAATTTCAGTCTTGTTGATTTATCAAGAGATGATGAAGCAGTGTTGAAGTCTCTGACTACTATTGTGTTGCTATCAATGTCTTCTTTGAAGTCTATTAGCAGTGGTTTTAAGTGTTTAGCTGGCCCCTCATTGGGTGCATATGTGTTTAGGAGTGTAAGAAATGGTCTTTACTATCCCTTCTAACCTTTTTTAGCCTGTAATCTATGTTGTCAGATACTAGTATGGCCACACTGGCCTTTTTGGAGGCATTGTTTGCATGGAGAATGGTCTTCCAGCCTTTGAATTTGAGTCTGTGTTTGCTCTGATTATTCAGATGTGTTTCTTATAGGCAGCAGAATGTTGGATTCTTTTTTTTTTTTTTTTGCCACCCTGTGTCTCCTGATTGGTTCATTTAGATCATTGATGTTGAGATTATTCTCATAGACTTTGTGCCATCTGTTTGAATGTTTGTTTGTTGCACTTTTAGGGTTTGTCTTGTCTTACAGCAGCTCCTTCAGTCCTTTTAAAAGTTGGTTTTGAGTCTATGAAAATCTTGAGTTGTTGCTTATCTATGAGTTGTGTATTTTTCCTTCATAACTGAATGTGAGTCTGGCCGGGTAATGAATTCTTGGTGAGGCCTTCATTTCGTTTGTAGTCTTTTCATGATATATATCCATTATCTTCAGGCTGGTCATGTTTCCTCTGAAAAATCTGCTGTAAATCTTAGGGGCTTTCCTTTGTATGTGATTTCCTTGTTTGATCTTACTGCTTTCAGTATTCTATATCTATGGTTCTTGTCATTTTGATTAGGTTATGTCATTTTGATTTAGGATATTAGACGCAGTTACCCCAGGCAGAGCAGATACCACCTCTCCCCATTGCGGCGTGGGCCACAACGCAGCCACGCGATTTACTTCCATACCCCTCTCAGAGAACCCTGCAAGCTACTGAGAATATATCATCCTCACGCAGAGCCTGGCAGCTGTCCAATGCGTATTCAATATGCCAAAACTAGTAATAAAAATGTGTATCATCCCGACCCTGAAAGAGCCCTTAATACAGCAGCACTGGAAGGACGAATAAGGAGTACCTGATGAAATTTCAGGGCTGAACTAGGCTGCCAAAACGAAGAAGACCTAAAATGACTGTCTGTACTTTCAATACATGTACACTGGCATCGGAAGCATATATTGAGGACCTGATGGTGCAAGCGCAAAAGACCAAGTATGACATCATTGCTCTAACTGAGACGAGGAGGCATCAATCGCATCATGCCATTTTTGACACCAGAGAAGAACTCTTCCTAGGAACATGTGACGAAAGAGGCTTTCAGTGTCCTTGTCCACACCAATGTGGCCATGAACATTGATTCATTTGAATGCCTAAAAAAAGTATCAGACGATTACACTTGAAGAGATGTGGTCCACTGCCAGCAATTTCTATCTTCATTGTCTATGCACCAACATCCACATAGAAGGAAGATGAAATTTAGAAATTTTACATGGAACTGGAGGAGTTCTATAGAAAAGATCACACCTTCTACAAGATCATAGTTGGTGATTTAATGCCAAGATAGGACTGAGAAGATTGGCTGAACAACTCCACATTGGGACCCATGGCCTAGAATGGAACAAACAGAGTGAGAGACTGAGGTCATCATGTCCACCAAGACCATTCATGGGAACTCACAGTTCCAGAAGGCTGAAGCGAAACGTTGGACATGGGAATCTCCTGGTGGACAGTTCCACAATGAAATTGAACACATCATCTTCAATTGAAGATTTTGCCCTGACCGATGTTGCTTTCGTCCCCAAAATTCCAAACAGGATAGGACCTCCGTCTCCTTCATGCAAAATTCTACTTCACGAAATGGGGAGAAAAGGCTGCAAAGTTTAAGAAGAAAACTCCCAGAACAACCACCAACTGGGAACTTTTTGGAACCATTGCGGCAACATGGGAAGATACCATCATTGACGACATCGATGAAAAATACAACTGACTGGTTCAGCACCTCCATGATAGTGCAAGAATGCAGAGAAAGAGAAAGACACAAAAGGATGCCTGTCTTCAAAAACTCTAGAGCTCATTCGCCAACATGGCAAGGCGTGAGCCTCAGGCGACCAAATGCTAACATCCAAGCTTGCAAATCAGTGCAGAGAAGTGATAAAGGGAAGACCTCAAAGAGAGAACAGCAGAAATACTGGAAGATGCAGCATAAGCCGGGAAAAGCATTTGCAGTGCCCGCCTGTCCTTCGCCAACTATAAGAGCAAGATGACTGCCCTCTGACACCCTGACGGATATATCACATCTTCCAGAAAGGCAATGGAGAAGATTATCCGTGACTTCTACTCAGATCTCTTTGACAGCCACGCCCACCTGCCCACATACCAAATTCCGCAGGATGGATATGTCATTCCCAACGTTCTCCCTTCTGAAATCCGACATGCCATTTTATCAGTAAAGAAAGGAATAGCACCAGGCAGACAAAGTCAGATCCGAACACCTGAAGAATCTGGCGCCATTACTCATCAATACACTGGCTCGGCTCTTCACACGCTACCTGTCTGAATGCAAGGTGCCCTCCCAATGGAAAACCAGCAGGACAGTTCTACTGTTCAACAAGGGAGACATTCATGACAATGGCAACTATCACGGCATCTTCCTGTCATCCGTCATCTACAAGCTGTTCACTCTAGTCGTCCTGAACAGGATTGGCAGAACATTAGATGAAGGACAACCATGCGAGCAAGCTCGCCCCCCAAAAGGATTCAGCACAATCAATCATATCCACACAGTAACCAAGCTCATTGAGGTTTGTAGAGAGTACAAGATGCCACTCTGTCTCACGTTCATTGATTTAAAGAAAGCCTTTGATTCTGTGGAGACTGAAGCGGTTATAGAAGCCCTAGTCAAACAGGGGTGTTCAAACCCAATACAGCAAGATACTTCATGAGCTGTATTACGGATTCACCACCAGGATCTCACCGTTCTACAAGGAAGTGATCATTGATGTCAAAAAAGGGGTTTGGCAGGGTGATACCATTTTACCAAAACTCTTCAGCGCCACCCTCAAGAACATTATTCCACAATTAGAATGGGAAGGAATGGGAGTGAAAATAGACGGTCGCCAACTACACCACCTCTGCTTCGCTGATGACATCGTTCTAATAACACCAAACTTTAGCCAAGTGACACAAATGCTGGCTGACTTCAACCAAGATGGTGGAAAGATAGGTCTACAGCTGAATCTCAACAAAACTATGTTCATGAAAAATGAACTAGTTCCAGAGGCCCCATTCACTCTCAATGGAACAAACATCTCTGAATGCAGCAGTTATGTGTACCTAGGTCAAGAAGTCAACATGATGAACGACCTAAAACCTGAGCTGCACAGGAGGAAGAGACCGGCATGGATTGCCTTCAAAAGCATCAAAGAAATAGCAAAAAAGACAAAGAACCTTCGGCTCTGGCTCTTTGACTCCACTCGTCTCTCTGCATTAACATATCCCTCAGAGACCTGGGCCCTACGAAAGCAGGGATGAGAATGCTATTCAGGTCTCCAAAGAGGAATCAAAATATCTATGCTTGGAATATCACGCCTCACTCAAGTGAGAGAAGGAATCCAGAGTTCCGACCTCCATCTCCGTCGCTGTTCCTGAGTCAGGGACACTGTCTCATCTGCCAAGGCATTGAAGCTGGACATGTAATGTGATTTGGAGACGACCGCTGGACTAGAGCCATTACCGACTGGATCCCATGGGACATCAAAAGATCATGTGGCCTCCCACCAACAAGATGGTCAGACTTCTTCATCAAGACCCTGAACAAATGGTTTGAGACTTCATATTCCTGAAACAACCAGATGCCATTGGGCTACACTGGCCCGTGATAGGGTCAAATTGAAATGTTACTTGTGCCTGCTTGAGGAAATCAATGAACAATGGGATATCTAGTGATCTAGTGATGTCTTGGAGTATTTTTGTTTGTGTTTCTTTTAGATGGTACACTACAGTCCTCCTGAATCTGTGAGCAAGCACTCTTTAGTTCTGGAACTTCTCAGCAATGATTGCTTTGATGGTTGCTTCATCAGAGTTTTCTTCTTGTCTCTCTGGAGTCAATGATCCTCATGTTATTTCTTTTGGCTTCCTCTCAATTATCTCTTGTCTGTTCGCTTACTGTTAGTTTTTTTTTTCCATCTTCTGCTGTTGCCGAAGATGGAAAAAAAAATCTCTGCACCTTGTCTTCGAGCTCACTGATTCTGTCCTCAGCTGCTGCGACTCTGCTGCGAAAGCCTTCCAGTGAGTTTTTCATTTCCCCACCTCATTTTTAATATCTGCTGTTTCTGCTTGTATTTTCATTTCCATTTTCCTTATTTCTGCTTTCATGTCCTCTTGCATTTTATTGGCTCTGTATTTCTTTGCTTCCTTGAGCTCCTTATGCATCCTTAGCCGCTCCCTTCGAAATTGATTATTGGAGAGGTTATACAGCTCATCATTATTTCTTGGCTCATCTTGGCAGGTGTCTTTGATCACGGAGCTTCATGGAATTCTACGTTGCTTCACCATTATGACCATTACAGGTTGCAACTTGACTGTACTTTGTGTGGCTGTGCAGTACAGTGGGAGTTTGTCAGTAGTTTTTTGCTGAGTTTTTCAGATGTGGGGATATTGTGGCTATGGGATGTCAGGAGTATTATGGCTATGTATCCCCATTTTTCTATATAATATATTCAAAAGCTGATTGTATCCTGCGGAAAACTAGCGTCCAAGCGGTTTTGAGTTTTGGGGTGTGAAACCTGGGTTTCACACTGGTGTTGGTGGGGGTGTGGGCAAATGGAAATGTAAACACAAATGGAATAGAGCAGGCGGGGTCAGGGAGAGTGATGCAGGGGGTTGGCCGGGTCCAAGGTATGGCACGGCTTGGGCAGCGCCCAGGCTGCTTGCAAGCCCTTTGCTTTCTGGTCTGTCCCGTTTGTGTGTGCAACTGTCTTTTTTTTTAACAAACTGTTTTTCTTCACTAGAAATAAATTAAATAAAGCTTGGGGCACACTATGTTCCAGTGTCATATCTACCACGGGTGTCACTTCCCACTACCAGTGTCTCCTAGACAGTCTCCATCTATCATTGTCCCACCTCTGCCCCTTGGCAAACTGTTCTTCAGACCAGCTCTCGTGATCTGTTACTATTATTTTTTTGGGAGGTCACACCTGGCAATGCTCAGGGGTTTCTCCTGGCTCTGCACTCAGGAATTACTCCTGGCGGTGCTCAGGGGACCATATGGGATGCCGGGGATCGAACCCGGGCCGGCACAGGCCGGCCACGCTTCAAGGCAAACGCCCTACCCGCTGGGCTATCGCTCCGGCCCCACATTATTATTTTTATTTACCATTTATTATTTCTTCACTGTATTTTATATTTTACATACGATATGTTAAGAGAAGGACAAAATCCCTCTCTTTCTCTGGCTATCATCACTTAGTATATTTCTTCTTTTTATCCAAATAGAAGAATATTACATGATTTTATCTATTTGATTGCAAAGCAGTATTTTATTGTGTAGATATGCCAGTTTTACTTACTCTATTCTTGGGCACTTTTGTTTTCTCCAAATCTTGGCTACTACGTTCTGTGTAGTACTACATATTCACCACAATGAATATGCAGTTTGAGAGCAGTATCTTCAAAATAATATTCCTGAGTCCCTTGGGGCCAAGAAATGGAATTGCCAAGTTATATGGGAGCTCAATTCTTTATTTTTTTGGGGAAATCTCCATACTGTTTTCCATTGACGATGAACCAGGCAGCATTTTTTACCAGCTGTGAATGAGTTTCCTTGCCCCTGCTCTCCATATCCCTGCACACACTGATTGTTCTTGCTCTTTTTGATGCATAGCAGTCTCATAGATGTGAGGTGATAGTTCATTCTCTTGAAAAGGTGATGAGCATCTTTTCTTATACCTATGGGCCATCTCTATGTCTTCTCCCTATTTTTTGATGGGGCTGATTGTTTTTTGAGAGTGTTTTTCTTGGATATTAGTCCTTTTTTTCAAACATGTAATGATAAAATATTTTCTTCCAGTCCATAGAGTGTTTTATGCTAATCACCGCTTCTTTTCTTTCTTTCTATTTCCTTTTTCATTTTTTGTGTTTGGGTCACACCAGACAGTGCTCAGGGCTTACTCCTAGCTCTGTACTCAGGGATCACTCCCAGCGAGGCTTATGAACTATATGGGTACTGTGGATTAAACCTGAGTCAGTCATGTATAAATATCCTGCCTGCTGTATTGTTTCTCCAGCCCCTCTTTTGTAGTGCAAAAGTTTCTCAGCTTGATAAGTTTTAAAATACATAAAAAAGACATAAAAATTATTTGCTTTCTTTTTTATGTGTGTGGAGGATGGGCTCTTAATTTGATGTAGTTCTCATTTGTTTTGTGGGGATTCTTATTAGTACTTTTGACTCACTAGTATCAATATCACTATTTCTATGCAATGAAAATAGTAATTGTTTATCTATAGCACATTTTGTAGATAGGAAGCAATTATTAATGTAAAGGGACTGTTCTTGTTTAATAAAGAACGTGTTGTTGTTTTAAGGATATCACAGTGGTAAAATCCATGAAGAGTCCTCCAGCTGGTGTCAAGCTTGTTATGGAAGCAATATGCATCTTGAAAGGCATCAAAGCTGACAAAATCCCTGACCCAACAGGAACAGGGAAAAAAATAGAGGATTTCTGGGGTCCAGCTAAGAGACTACTTGGTGACATTCGATTTCTACAGTCTCTTCATGAATATGACAAGGACAATATTCCTGCATCTTATATGTATATCATAAGAAAAAATTATATCCCAAATCCTGATTTTGTTCCAGAGAAAATTAGAAATGCTTCCACAGCTGCTGAGGGTCTATGCAAATGGGTGATAGCAATGGATTCATATGATAAGTAAGTCCTGATGAAAACAAAAGAATAACAGATTTTATTTTTGGGCTTGGCTATGAAATGTGAAAGTTAAAATATATTTGAGAGTTTTATCAAAAATCATGTCTAATACCTACCGTGTGCTCACATATGTAATAGAGGTAAGATTATGCCAAGTAAATAGTAAAATTCTGTAGTACTTAATACTTTGTACATATAACAGCTCCTTAGACTTCTAATATTTATCCTTAATTTAAATAGTATTTAAATTTAAGTAGTATTGCTCTAATCTGGTATAAAAAATGTTTTACGTGTTTGAGGTATGATGTTTCCCTCCCACATCTCCACAGTGCCAGTATCCCTCCACACAGTCCATTTGACTCTTTAGCCCATTTTGCACACTCCCACTCAGAACCTCCATTCTGTGGTTCGAGTCTATGGGTTTGTTTTCACCAGGCATCGAATGCACCCTTGCTCTCTTTCTCTATAGCCAAATACAAGTGAGATCATCTTTGTCTTTTTTTCTTCTGACTTGCTTCATTTATCATGATCCTCCTCTTCCACCCATATTGTAGCAAAGCGCAGAACTTCAGTTTTTCTAGTAGCTGAATAGTATTCCAATATATGTTTATGCATATAAAATACTTATATCCATATGTGTATGAATGTATGGATATGTGTCCAATTCAAGTATATGTACCCCAACTCCTTTAGGCACTTAAGGCATTTATCTGTCTTTTGGCAAATGGTTTGTTTTTATAGGTTTGCCTATAAAAACTATTTACTATTTTAAAAACTATTTACTATTTCATAGGTTGGCCTATAAAAACTATTTACTGTTTTAAATAGTGTATCAGTGAATGCAATGGTGCTGTATGACTTTTCTGGATTAGTGTTTCTGGGTTCTTGGGGTATATATCTGGAATCATTGGCTCATGATAGTTCTATTTTCATTTTTTTGACAAACTTCTATTAGATTTTCCATAAGTGGTTGTATCAATTTACATTTCCACCAATATTGAATGAGGGTTCCTGCTTTCCCATACCTCACAAGCACTTATTTTTTATATAAGCTACTCTCCGTAGTTGTGAGTGATTCATTATTTTGACTTTCTTGATAATAGATGATGAGCAGATTGCATGTGCCTGTTTGCCCTCTATGTCTTCTATGGTCTGTTCTGCTCTTCCTCATTCTCTGATAGAGTTGTTTTGTTGTTGCACCATGTACATTATTAATGTCCTTGGATATCAATCCTTTGTTAGGTATTTAGTGTGTAAGTATTTTCTCCCATTGATTGAATTTTTTTTGCTGTAATAATAGTTTCTTTTACAGACCATTTTAGTTTAATGTAATCTCATTTATTTTTTACTTTAATTTTCTTTGATGATAGATTTGAACCCCCATAAGCCACCAAAGCAGTATCAATGGAGTGTTTTCCCTATATTTTATTTGATGTACTTTTATGGTTTGGGGTCTAGCATCAAAGTCTTTAATCCATTTTGAGTGAATTCATATGTATGGTATGATACCATGATTCAGTTTTGTTCTCCATGTGGAAAGAAGTTTTTTTTTAGAAACATTTATTGAAGAGATTTTCCTTTTCCCATTTTATTTTCTTGGCTATTTTGTGATCATAAATGAACTGCTATATATAGTGAGGGTTTGTTTCTAGGCTCCCAATTCTATTCCATTTTCTGTGTGTCTACTTATTACAACAGCATGCTGTTTTCATTACTGTAGCTTGCTATAGTTTAGTTTAAAGCTGGGGATGTGATGACTGCCATGTTTCTTTATCAGGATTCCTTTGCTTATTTGGAGTTTTTTATGGTTCCTTAAAAAATTGTCTTTTTTTATTTTCTTGAAGAACGGTGCTGGAGTTTTGATACTAAATCTGTATAATGCTTTGGGTAGAATGGTGATCTTAAATATTAATTTTTCCAACCCAGGGGCATGGATTTCCTTTCCATTTCCTTGCATCTTCTATTTATTTTAACAACTTAATTTTCATTTCTAAATATTTTATCTCCTTGGTTAAGTTGCTTCCTGAGTTTTTTTAATTAATATTTTATTATACCACCGTGAGATATACTATTACAAAGATGTTCATGTTTGAGTTTTGGTCATATAGTGTTCCAGCAGCCATCCCTCTACCAGTGTCCATTTCCCACCACCAATGTCTCTACTTCCCCTCCCCTTCCCCTATCCTGCCTCTATGGAAGGTTCTTTATCTCTTTCTCTCTCTCTCTCTCTCTCTCTTGCTTCTTTTTATTACACATTGTAGATTGCTATACATACATTTAGAGGTTATCATGTGTATCTTTTTTTTTGCCTATATTTACTGCTCAGTTCTCGGCTGGAATTATCATTTTCAACAATTATTAGCACACTATTCCCTTCTCTGTCTCACCTAACCTCTGACTCCCACATGTTTGTGTTATACCAGTTTTTTTTAATTTTTTTTTTTATTATACCACAATGAGATATACAATTACAAAGAAGTTCATGTTTGGGTTTCATCTTACAGTGTTCCAGCACCCATCCCTCCACCAGTGCCCATTTCCCACCAACATGTCCCCAATTCCCTCCCTCCCCTAGCCTGCCTCTATGGCAGGTTCTTTATCTATTTTCTCTCTCTCTCTCCTTCTCTCTCTTCCTCTTTTACACACTGTGGATTACAATACATACATTTAGAGGTTATCATGTGTATCTCTTTTGCCTGTATTCAATTCTCAGTTCTAGGCTGGTATTATCACTTTCAATAATTATTAGCACACTGTTCCCTTCTCTGTCTTACATAACCTCTGACTCCCAAGGTTAACCAGGCTTTGAGCCTGCGCTCCATGGGGATCAGGCTATGTCCAGCTGTGGAGTCTGGACCTTGAGGATGACTGTAGTTGTGTTGCACAAGGTTTTTCTGGCTCCCTAAGAGTCTGGGGGACAGCAGGCCCAGGAACAAAACCTGTCCCCACCCTAAGACTCCCTGTTAGCCTAGCACAGGGCGGGGAGTCAGGGACTCCGCCCCACACCTGAGTACCGGTTTCTGGCCAAGAGCCTTAGCAGCAGTTGTGAGTGGGGCCTCCAGCCCTTCATGAGGGCGGGAGTCAGGGACTCCGCCCCATACCTGAGTACCGGTTTCTGGCCAAGAGCCTTAGCAGCAGTTGTGAGTGGGGCCTCCAGCCCTTCATGAGGGAGCCAAATGGGGGAGGCAGCCTCAGCTTCAGCTCCCTAAAAAACCTGGTTGGTGTGGTTACTGAGTCTTGCATACCTGAACTTGAATTCAGCCTCTCTCTTGGGTTGGGCTATGTCCAGCTGTGGAGTCCAGACCTTTAGGATGACTGTGGTTGTGTTGTGCGAAGTTTTCTGGCTTCTGAGGGGGTAGGGGGGAGACCAAGGAGCAAAACCTGCCCACCCCCAAGATGCCCTGTCAGTCTAGCACAGGGCAGGCATGCAGACTCCTGAGTTTTAAGATCTTTTATATGCAGCTGTACAGAGATTATTTCTGTTCTAGTTTATTGTTTGCATACTTAAGTGAAATAGATTTTAGTATAATGATTTTGAAATCTGCTACTTTATTGATTTATTGTTTCTAATAATTTTTAGTTACTTTAGGTTTTGTACATTATCATGTTTCCTAGAAGTATTTTTGCTAGTTTTACTTCTTTTTCAGTACAGGTCAACTTAATTTCTTTTTTCCTTACCTAATTTCTATTGCCAAAACCATATTGAAAAGTAGGAGTAGGAACCAGCCTGTTTCTTGAGGAAAATATTTTAGAGATTTCCCATTATTGTTGTTCATATGTCATACATATCACATGTATGATATGAGGAGATGACCGCTGGACTAGAGGCATTACCGACTGGATCCCACATGATGTCAAAAGATCATGTGGCCACCCACCTACAAGATGGCCAGACTTCTTCGTCAAGACCCTGAACAAAATGGTTTGAGGCTCTTCGTATTCCTGAAGCAACCAGATGCCATTGGGCTACACTGGCACGTGATAGGGCCAAATGGAAATATTACTGGCGCCCGCTCTAACAAATCGATGAATAACAGGATGTCAAGTGATCAAGTGATCAAGTGATTTCATACATATACTTATGATATATTGACATAATTTTAATTCCCCATTTGTTAAGAGTTTTATTATCATTTGTATCACTTGTCTTCCCGTTGTTCATCGATTTGCTTGAGCAGGCACCAGTAACATCTCCATACATCCTGTCACATGCTAGTGTAGCCCAAGGGCATCTGCTCACTCCAGGAACATGAAGAGCCTCAAACTGTTCATTCAGGTCATGGGAGTGAGGTCTATTATTGTTACTGGTTTATGGCATATCAAATATGACACGGGTAGCTTGCCAGGCTCTGTTATGCAGGTGGGATACTCTCGGTAGTAGGCTCTCAGTTCGTGCATTTACTGATGAATCATGCTGCCACAATGGGGAGAGAGATCAGCTTTTCACTTGGGTGGAGGTATGCCATGATCAATACCCAAAGAACCTTTGTCAAGAGTAATCACTTTCCTAAGATCTAAACCAGCTTCTCTTATCTGCTGTACCTGGTTTCTTTTCCCAGTGTGGTGCTGGCATTCCTTCCTATATTTTTAGCCTGCCATGGGCATAGCACAGGCAATCAAGTTCTGTGTCTGGATATAAGCTCATGCCTCTCTCAATAGCCACTGGGGTCCCCAATGATATCAGGAAACGAAGTTCCCTTCTACTTCTGAAGCCAGGAGGAGTGGATGAAAACCCACTAGTCCATCACAGCTCTGCCACTACAATCCAAAACAATGGGATTCCCCAGACCTCTAGCTCTTGATCAGAACTTAGACCATGCTTTTGGGCCCAAGTCTCCCACCAGAGTTGTCCAGTTTTATCATAAACAAATATTTTTATCTTGTCAAAATATTTCTCAGTATATGCTGATATAGTGATGTGGCCTTGTCGTTTGTTGACGTGGCATATCACAGTAACTGATTTACACATTTGGAAACATCCCCTCAATCCTAGAATAAATTCCACTTGATAGTCATAATATATGATCTTTTTTAATGCACTGTTGAATTTGGTTTACCTAGATTTTTTTAATCTTTGCCCCTGGCTTTAAGATGTTGGACTATATTCTACTTTTCTTTTTATTTTCCTTGCTTGCTTGCTTTCATTCATTCTTTCTTTTCTTTTCTTTCTCTTTTTTTCTTTCTCTTTTTTTCCGTCTTCTATGCCTGTGTTTAGTAGCAGGGTAATGCTGACCTCATTAAAAGTGTTTGGAATCATTTCCTTGCCTTCAAAGTTTTTGAAGAGTCTAAGAAAGACAACATGTTGGGGTCATCTTGAATATTGGTAGAACTGAGTGATGAAGCCATCAGGACCTGGCTTTTGTTTTCGTGGAGAGGAGACTCGGTTGTTGATGCAGTAGCCATGGTTATTATTGGTCTGTTCAAATTTTCTATTCAGATTGTCAGGTTGTGTGATTATTTCCAAGTTAGTAGCATAATATCATTCCAGTAGTTTAATTATCCTTTGTTAAACATCCTACGGTATCTATTGTTATTTTTTCTTTCATTTCTAATAATATTTATTAAGTTTCTTTTTCTTTTGAGCTAAGGATTTTACAATCTTAACTTATTCTTACCAAGATCTATTTATTGGTTTCATTCATCGCTTGTTCTGTCCTTTGCATTTTTGTTTTATTTTATTTCTGACTTAATCTTTGTTTTCCTTTCTTGGTGATCATTTCACATTCTCTTTTTAGTTTATTTTTATAATGTATTTTTTATCTGAGCTTTTTTCTTGTTCTGATATAAGCTTGTACTATGAACTTACCTACTTATACTATTAATCCTTTATGTTCTGATAACTTATATTTTTTATACTCATCCCCAGGGATTTTTTATTTCACTTTTTATTATTATTTTATTACACCACCTTTAGACATACAATTACAAGATGCCCATGCTTGAGTTTTGGTTCTACAGTGTTTCAACACCCATCCCTCCACCTGTGCACATCTCCCTATCACCAGTGTCCCCACCTCCATCCCCCCCCAGCCCACTTCCATGGCGGGTTCTGTATCTCCTTTCTCTCTCTATCTCTCTCCCTCCTGCCTACCTTTCCTACACATCGTGGAATGTAGTATATTTTAGGACATGATTGGTTCCACTAGTTTGATGAACTGCATTGGCACAAGTGGCTGCACCGACTTAGGGGGCCTCATGGTCAGCTGGGCTAGAGGAGAGCTGAATACCAGCTCTCCCCGTTGGGTATGAGGCTCTGCATGCTATGGCTGGTTGCCCTGGGGCAGTTCCTGGACGAACTGCCCAGTGGTGGGGCACTGGGCTCCAGAACAAGATAGAGAGGGGAAGGGGTGGCCCCAGCACCATCTGACAAATGCCCGGTGACTTCCACTTCTGGGAGCCGCCTACCTGGGCTCAAACTCGGCTACACTGTTAATCTGGTCCTGGGAGGGTTCTGATGTGCTGCAGCATCCGGACAGTGAAAATGGCAGCTATTGTGGTAAGGAATCTCATCCGCCTGCTTCCAGGGCTCTCCAGAGGTAATGGGCCAACACCCAAAGCCCATCTGTCCTCCTGGGAGCCTCATGGTCAGCTGGGCTAGGGGAGAGCTGAATGCCACCTCTCCCCACTGTGCATGCAATGGCTAGTCGCCCGGGGCAGTTACTGGGCCTTATTTCACTTTTAGTTTCCTGTTTGACTCTGGCTATCCTGTAATATATTATCATTAAACATTTTGTTTTCTTTTCAGGCTGATTTCTCATTGTGAAATTTACTTATTTATCATTATGAAAATTATTTATTCCAAAATTAATAATATTAATTGATTTTTTTTACAACTTTATTGACTCCTGTTTTGTATTCTAATATGTGGTGTTTCCTCAGAATTGTTTCGTGTGTATTGGAAGAATGCATTCTGGGGGATAGAGTCACTAAGAGCTCTGTAAACTACTATAGATTTACTGAAGATGTTTAAAACTTTGTTTTATCTGCCACAGTAGAAATTAAAAATGAAAAAAAATTCATTTTAAAATAGAAAACTACATATTAACATAAATGATTTAATTATTTATTTATTTATTTATTTATTTATTTGCTTCTTGGGTCATACCCGGCAATGCTCAGGGGCTGCTCCTGGCTCTTCGCTCAGGAATTATTCCTGGCGGTGCTTGGGGGACCATATGGAATGCTGGGGGATCGAACCCACGCCGGCCACGTGCAAGGCAACCACCCTACCCGCTGTGCTATCACTGCAGCCCCAAATGACTTATTTTTAAGTCATATTTTCCAGTGTGAAAAAATTTCCTGGTACCACATAATTCCCTGAGCACTGCTATAGCAATCCCCAGTCACAGAGCTGAGCCCTGCATACAGCTAAGTGTCCCCCACCTCAAAACAGTAAGTTCAGTAACAATAAAAATTTAAAATGAAAAACAAAAATAAAGTTGTTTAATGAAATATATCTATACCTTGTGTCTTCTTCCGCAACCTTTTGCAATACATTGTTTTGATAGAAATCAATGAAAAATATACAGTCACTCTGAGGTTTTTAGTTGGACAAAGGGGATTTCCTTCAGGGAGTGAGGAACTACACTTTGACTTTGTAGGAAGGGGACCCCAAGCAGTTTTTAGGGGTCTAGGTGCCACTCACTGTTGTACCTCACCACCAGACCAAGTTTGCAATGCTGGGGTCAGAGAATACAGAGCTGCATGTGTTCATGCACGTGGACCACTGCATGTGCCAGAGCCCAACAGGGCCACCCAGGCAGTGCTCAGTGACATCCAGGATCACACATGATCCTGGAAGGAAGTGCATGGCATGTGGTACCGGATTCATCTTGTATCTCATCTTCAAGCACAGCATGACTCCTGAACGTTGTACTGACTGTACTGTCATATCGGCCTTTGGATCACATTTTTTAAACTGCTGGTAATAATTTTTTTGTGAGACATCGAACCATTATTTGATGATTCTATAAGAGCTCTTTGTCCTGCCCAAAGGAATAAAAAGCTATTGGTTATTTATCTTAAAATCAGCCATTACAGTAGTGCAAGAA